>JAQZBX010064239.1:0-16542 GCA_029593785.1 Cabassous unicinctus
GTGGAGGTGGTGGAGGTGGAGGTGGTGGTGGAGGTGGTGGGGGCATGTGTGTGTGTAGCTGGAGCCATTAGCTGGTCTCACCTGCCGTGGATCATTCCAGACCCAATCCCTTTGCCCCTCCTGCGTGGGCAAGTCTGCCGCTCCACTTCTCTTCTCCAGAGTAGGTTCCTGCCTCTCTGGCCTTTTATGCCAAATCTACTTACCTAGGGTAGAGGGCGCAGGTGACCTGGCAGGAGCCTGCCTGGCGGACCCAGTAAAAATCCCTGGAGGCAGGGGAGGGCAGGTGGGAGGCAGGGGAGGGCAGGTGGGAGGAGGCCCTGCGGCTCCCTCTGGGCAAGCGCCCCTGATACCGAGGAACTCTTCCTGAAGTCTAACCCACGTTGCTTATGCTGCGTGTGAAGATGCTCTCCTGGCAGAGCCCGTCCTTGAGTGGGTGCCTAGTAGGTCCACGGCTGCATGGCCTGGCCCTGCCCAAACCTGTAGCTGGGGGCTGGCCGCCGTAAGGAGGTTACTGCTGCCCCTTTCCCCTTTCTTCTCCCCCTTCTCTCCACTGAAATGAAAAAGGGAGGCCATACACGCGGCAGGCTCACTAACTAGGAAATACTCTCCAGACCACACACGTGGAATCCAACCGACTGGCAAAATAACCCTTTTTATGGCTCTGCTTTTCATGGTGAGAGGCAGCTGTGTCTCTGTCTGTTCTGAACGTCTCTCCAGGGCGGGGCCAGCAGTACCTCTTGGCCTTGACCAAAGTGTGTGTCCAAGACGTCACGCCTGGGGGCGGGTCAGCACGGGAAGGCCCTGGAGAGCAGGGTGGGGACCCAGGGCCAGAGGGGCCACTCCCTCGTTCTAGGGCATCCCAGGACTTTGGACCTATGAGTTTTTAAGGAGCCTGTAAAAATATCTGAGTCCTTAAAATATTTATTGGCTACAAAATGGGAAAAGAAAACTGCGAAATCGAAATGAATAAATATTAAATGTCTACAAAATGTAACATTAGGTCAACTGCATTAATTACTGCATTTGGTATTCATAAAAGTGTCATTAGGCCTGAAAGCAATTTGCCAGCTCCATTTTCTCCCTTGGTCAGAATTCCCGAGCAGGCAAGAGAATGGATGAGAAGGCCTAGCCAGCCGCCAATTAAATCAGTGCCCGACAGCCAAGCAATTCCAAGAACAAAAATGTAAAAATCTTAAAAAGGAAAATTGGTGGCAAAAACGTGATACTGAAGGGGGGCTGTGGAGCCCTTTAAGGTGTCTGCTCCGGTGCAGGAGAGGCCTTTCAAAGCCAATTTGTCTCGGGCCTGGCCCTGGTCTGGGGCCCTTGGTGTCTGTGAAGCCTCAGGGGGGCCTTCCGGCACCTCCACACCAATGAGCCTCTGAGGAAGGAGCTGGTGGGAGCCCCCTGCCCCTGTGAGTCCGTGGCCAAGGTCTCCCCTGCGGGGCTGGTTGCCAGCTCCCGTGGTGTCCGGGAACGCGGAGGCCTGCCCATGACCTGGGCGGTGTTGGGATTCAAGCCAGAGGCCACCTGGGGAGAAGTGGGGTCTTGTGAGAAGCCTGAGGTTTGGGCTCGGCCCAGGCCTGGTGAGGAGAGGGCGTGGGCTGGTGGTCCTGGGTGGGCCACACTTAGACGTTGTGCTGGTGCTTGGGCCCACCTGGGAGAGAGGCGATTTGGTCTGTGGTTTGGCACATAGAAACCACTCTCCTGTCAGACCTCCAAATACCACCCAGCAGGCCCTTCCATCTCCTGGGGACGAGGGACAGTCTTAGTTTGCCAAATACAATCAGAAACAGTTGGCTTTATAAGGGGAAATTTATTAGAGGTAAAAGCTTACAGTTTCGACGCTGTGAAAATGTCCAAATCTAGGCACCCTCAGAGATGCTTTCTCACAAAAGGACCCTGGGCTCCTGCCATGTGGCGAGGCAAGATGGCGGGTCTGCCGGTCTCTCTGCTTCCTCTTCGTGCTCAGCTGTGGGCCATCAGGCATCTGTCCCTGGGCCTCGGCTCCGCGAGCCTCTCGGGCCTCCTCTGTCTTTCTGCAGCTGCAGGGGAGCCTGGAGCCCTCTCTCCCACATGGCTGGGCCAGGAGGGCAGAGCTCCCTTTCTCTGTGTCTCTTCTTTCTCTCGGCATGTTCTCAGTTTATATAAGACTCAGCAAGACGGCAGAGACCCAGCCTGGTCACGCCCCGCTGATGTTGTCCAGTCAAAAGCCCTGAAGTGATCATTGAAAGTGATCTAGTCAGAGGCCCCTTAGCTGACTCTAACCACCACCACCCCCTCCACAGGCTTCCAGCACAGGGATGGGCTCCCTTAAGAGCATAATTTCTGGGGTCCACAAAAGACTCAGGCAAGGACAGGGACCCAGGCTCGAGGTGGCACCTGCTGCTGGGAACCTCCTCAGCCCTGCTGCCCTCCTGTCCCCATGTCTGCCATCGACTCCCTCCATGCTCTGATCAGAGAGCCCAAGGGGTCCACGGACCCTGAGTGCCGCCAGGAGCCTCCTGATTGGGCTCTCAGCTGGGGTGAAATCCCTGCTCCCTTGGAGGCTGGTCGAGGGGTGGGGCTTCCAGGGCTGGGGGCTTGGGCATCCGGGTGTCCCTTTGGGGGATGGGGGTTGCAGGCAGCAGTTCTGTGTCTCCTGCCTTTGGCTGGCTGGCTCTGGAGAATGTTCTGGACAATATTGAGCCCTGACTTCCCTGAACCAGACAATCTGGGAAGAAATGAAATTGGGGATTATTCACTGGGGAGACCCGTGGCCCTTTTCCCTCCATGTCTACCTCCTTCCAGATGAAATAAAAATGAATGCTAATATTCACCGAGCACTTCTCACGTGCCGGGCACTGTAGTCCGTTTTCCACGGATTACCTTATTGAGTCCTCATCGCAGCCCTGTGAGGGCAGGTGCCATGCATAGTCCCTCTTTTACAGATGGGGAGGCTGAGGCCCAGGAGGCCGGCCTCAGCTAGAAAGGAGCAGAGCAGAGCAGAGCAGCCAGTGGGCTGAGGCCAAGCAGGTAGGCTCCCGGAGGGGCCTCTGTCCCTGAAAGTGTTGGCAGCTGCACCACTGTGGTCCTTTCTCTCCCCAAGGCCACCAGCCTCCCCTCTTGACAGGATTTGGGGCCGTCGATTGGCAGGGACCCCGGTAGCAGCCAGAGAGGCAGGCCAGCTGATGTCCCCGGGGCCTGGTGGGGCTGTCCCAAGGGAGCAGGGTCAGGCATTTCAGACCCCCATCTGCCGAAGGGAAGGGGATGTCCTCCTGGGAGCTCAGGAGAACCAGGTCCTGATTTTATGGCTCCCTCCTCTTCCGTTCTCAGGGCACAGGCTCTGCCACCCCACTGGCCTACCTGACCAGTACCTTCTCTCTAGGTCTCCTTACCCCTTGTGCTTCCTCAGAACCTGCTGTGGCTCCCAACCACCTCTTGTGTTAATCTCCCACTTCTTCTCACCCTTGACCCCCTTCACTTTCCATCTCCTGATGTCCAAACCCACAATCCCTGCCCGTTGGGAATTCCCACCTGGACAACAACCCCAGGGACTTCAAAACCAACAAAGCTGAATGGGACTTGCCGACGACCCCCCGCACACCTACCCACCGTCTGGTTTGCTTTGTCCCAAGCGTCCCCTCCCAGTGAACGTGGAGACACACACTATAAACACAGAGGCGAACCCGAGCCTTTCACACGGAGTTCATAGCTAGAAGGTGGAGTGGGGTGGGAGGCATGTCTAGTGGTCGGGGAAGGCCTCTCTGACAGATGACATTGGACTTGAGAGCTGAGTGATGAGACAGAGCTGGCTTTGCAGGGATCTGGAGGAAGAAGTTTCCGGGCAGGGAAACAACAGGTGCCAAGGCACTGATGTGGGAGCCATGGACTGTGACTGGGAAGGAATCAAGAGTGCCAGGCAGGGTGCTAGGTGAGGTGGAATGTTGTGTGGGATGAAGTCGGAGCGGTCGGCAGGTGTTGGCTCATGGAGGTGGCCAGGAGTTTGAATTTCTGGGTGCAGGGGGAGCCATGAGAGGCTTTTAGGTGGTAGGTGGGGAGACATCATCTGATTTATGTTTTAAAAGGATCCTTTTGGCTACTGGGTGGGTGGGGGAAGCATTTAGGGCGTTGACTGGGATGTAGGGACAGATGGTTAGGAAGCTGTCAGGACAGGGATGCGTTTTGGAGGTGGAGCTGATGGGACTCCCCGAGTGGAAGCAGGGGTGGGACAAAGACAGGACGACAGGAGGGGGCCTGGACTTTTGACCCTACAGCTAAGATGGGAGCCGAGGAGGGAGCAGCAGGTTTTGGGGGAAACTGGAATTTCTGTTTTGGATTCCCATCTGTGGGGGTTTGGAACTGTGTGTACCCCAGAAAAACGTGTTCTTAAAGTGAATCTATTCCTGTGGCTGTGAACCGTGCAAGTAGGGCCTTTGGATGAGGCCACTTCAGTTAAGGTGTGGCCCACCTCCAACACTAAGGCCTGGCGGCCTTTATACCCGGAATGCAAAGGGAGACCAGAGAGCGCTACAGGAGCAAGAAGCCGAAAGCAACAAAACCCGGAAGGGAAGGGAGAGCCCAGCAGACGCCGCCATGTGCCTTGCCGTGGACAGAGGGGCCCAGAACGCTGGTCTTCGGGAAGAAAGCATTGCCTTGGTGGTGACTCCATTTGGGCATTTTCCCGGCCTCAAAGCTGTGAGCGTGTAAATTCCATTGTTTAAGCCGAACCATTTCATGGTATTTTCTTAGGCAGCTGAGGACACTAAAACCACATTCACATGAAATTTCAAGTAGGGAGCAGGACCCGTGGGTCTGGAGGCCCAGGAGAGCTGCCAGGGCTGGAGAGGTGAGTGTTCGTGGATGAAATGTTGTCTGCGCTCGCGGCTGCCTGCTGACACTTCACCACTGACGGCTCTGCTCGCCACTGGGCATTGAGCTCTTTGAGAGGAAGACTGGGCCCCATATCGTTGTCCTCCTCCCAGGGCTCAGGGCCGAAGCCACTCAATAAATAGTTGAGGAATGAGTAAAAGCATATATTTTGATTTCACTCATTCATTCAAAAAATATTTTCTCAGCACTTTGCCCGTGCCTGGCTCTGATCTAGGTGCTGGAAACACAGCCGTGTTCCCTGGCCTCTGGGAACTGGAACTGAAACTTCGGGGGGTGAGACTGGCTGTAGTCAAGCAAAGAAACGCAGCATGTAATGAGGAACAGTGACAAGAACCAGGAAGAAAAACTAGCAGATGCGGGGTGGGTAAATCTCACTGGGGACGCCTTTAGGGCAGTGGTTCTGGGAGGCCTCTTTAAGGAGAGGACCTGTGAATAGAGACCTGAGCAAATGAGAAGGTGACCAGGGGCATATTTGGGGAGAAGAGCCTCCAGGCAGAGGGAGGGGCACGTGCCAAGGCCCTGAGGCAGGAACACAGATAGCTATCCCTGTGCAGATGGCTTATGGCACCTGGGGGCAGACACACTTGGGGGTGAATGGAAGTCGATTGGTGTCTTCCCATTTTCCACACTCATGGGACATACATTTCTACCCGGGCGGCTCAAGGTGGGCTGGAAAATTCTCTGGCAGGAATATTTTTCCTATTCTACAATTTCTAGGTTTAAGGAGATGCTGAGCAGAGAGGTCCAGCGCCCCATTTAGGGAAAGAGAAAAGGAAAGTCTCACCACCCCTCAGGCAGGAATCTCAGGCTCCCCAGGGGTTGGTTCTAGAATCCCTTTTTATCATGGGGGTGGGGATAGTTAAGTTCAGGGGCACAAAGTACCCCTGATAATGCTGTATAATAACAGGATGCCTTGAAAGAACTGTTAGCCACAATCCCAGGCGGTGCCTCGCCTCGGTGCCACGCTGCCTAGGGGTGCCTCTGCCCAGAAAGCTTTGCTTCGATTGTGCTCTTTCGGCCCCACAACATTCCCACTTGGGGGGGTGGGGAGGCAGGAGCAGCTCCCCTGGGCTAACAATATTGACTTTGTGGAAGTCGAGGCAGACCTGGCGCCTGAGGCTTCCACATCCCCTATCTGGCTTCCCCCCTTCCCCAGTGCCTTCCGGGTATTTGGGGAAACTGAGGGCACCGGCAGCTCCACCTCTTGGTGGTGGTGGGGGGACCTGGCAGATGCTCTCAGCCCCTCCCCCGGCCTGGTTCCCAAAGCTGAATTTGGCTGGACCCCTGGCCAGAGGGGGCAGGAGCAGAGTGAAGCTGCATGTCATCTGGGAAAGGGGGCGAGGCACTAGGGCCTCCCAATTCCCAGGAGAAAAAATTATTTGTTTCTTGGTAGCCGTGACTCTAAAAATGCAGTCCAAATTCGAGTCTCCTTATTCCTCCCTGCCTGAGCCTCCCCAGCAGCCTCTGTGTTTGGCCCTCTCCGCCTGCAGCCCACCTCCCCGCCAGCCACTGCCCTCGGCCAAGTCTGGGCCAGAAATCCTGGGAGAGGCTGGACACGTGTGCCTGGAGTCCTGGGTTGGGAGGGATAATCATCTGTGAGGCCTCACGACCGACTGTTGTCATCCCCAGCTTACAGAGGTGGAAACTGAGGCCTGGAGAGGTGGAGTGACTTGCCCAAGGTCGCACAAGTGCCCTGGTGTGGTGCTGCCTGGGCCTGGGTGCCCAGCCCCGTCACTCATCGTGGGGCCTTGACTGCTGCCCCTTCTCGGCCACCCTCTGGACCTGGCTGTTGCTCACGCGGGGCCTCGTCTTCTCTCCGCGGGGCTCTCCCCGGCCTGCTGGCCTCCTCCCAGCGTGCTGGCTGGGCTCTAAGCATGAGTGTCCCGAGGGAACCAGGTGGTAATGGCCTGGATGTGGAAGTCACAGCCCATCCCCGGTGTTGACGCCATCACAGAGGTCCTCCAGACTCAAGGGGAGGACATCAAGCCCATTACTCAATGAGAGGACGTCAAGAGCAGGTGGGCTGGGAGTTGTCATTTCAGCCATCCTTGGAAAAGATGCTCTCCCACACTCCCTCGCACCCTATTCCATTGTCAGGATGGGCCACACTCCGCCTTGAATCTCAGCGGCCTAATGCAAGAAAGCCCATTTCTTGCCTGAGTTGCAATCCCACGTAGACTGGCTGGTGCCCCGTGGCAGCCCTCTCCAAGCAAGAAGCAAAGATCCTGCCTCCTTCTACTTCGCGATACTGCCATCTTAAACGCGTGCCCTTGAAGCCAGTGCCGAAAAGGAGGAGAAAGTGTGAATGAAAATGGGGGTGGGGGCACATATGGCCAGGCTGGAAGGGGTACCCCTTCCTTCTGCCTGCCTCTCATTGGCTGGACCCAGCCAGATGGCCCCAACCCAATGGCGGGAGGTGGAACTTTCCTGTGTGCCCAGGAAGAGGGAAGAGGGTCAGTGAGCGTCTAGCAGGTTCTGCCTTGATCGTCTTCTAAGACCCCACTTCAGAGAGGACGGGGGCTGCACCTGTTTTGTTCACTGCTGTATCCTGGTGCCCGTCAATTTCCTGGCACGTAGTAGGTGCTCAGCAAATGTACGAGGAGCGAGTGAACAGGGAGATGGTGCCCACTTTGGCCCTGGTCCTCAGCTTTGGGATGATGTTCATGAGGCTGAGTAAATCTTCCTGGTTATGAGGTTTGGGGAGTGGGGGTTCCCACGGAAGATCTAAGAGTTCAAGGTGAACCCACAAAAGGTTCCCTGTGGAAGCTGTGCCAAGGGTGTGGCTAGAATGGCCACATTTGGGGATGCCCCTGTTTCCTGGGACTTGGGGAATGAGTGGCGGGGTTTTGCAGAAAGGTGAACGTCATTCTCCAGGTACAAGGGACCACGGGTGAGATGACTCACTACAACCCCCAGCGCAGAAGCCCTGGAGCTGTCCCCACCCCGAGCAGCACTGTGACCAACACCCCACCATCCCTCTGGCCGCCGCTTCTGGCAGCCCTCCTTGAGTCCTGGTTCAAGCTGATGCAGGCTGGGAGTTACGGGTGCTGCCAGCTACCCCGAGAAGCAGAACCAGCCGTGGGTCGGAAGCCTGCTCTCCCCATTCCCCGGGCGCCGCCAGCCCCAACGTCCATCCTTCTCCCTGCTCTTGACGTCCGTGAGCCTTGGATGCCAGAGCTCCTGGCAGAGCTAGGAAGGCAGGGCGTGCCGATTTGGGAGGAAAGAGGGGACGAGGAAGATTTGAGACGTTAGGTTTCAGGGGCCTGGAGGACATCCAGGTGCAGGCAGGTCACAAAGAAGGCAGCGAGAAGATGCTCATAGATAGTTCATTAATCTGGAGAAAAATAGAAGAGGCTTTTACAGAGTCTCAACTTTTGTGAATGATAATGGTAAAAATAAAAATAAAAACCGCTGTTGCCTTTTATTGCACACCACACGCCACGCGCCTCTAGTGAGTACTTTATGAACACCCTTCTTATTTAATCCCCTCACCCCAGAGAGGCCATAGGTAAGGCGCGTGGGGCCTCCCCAGGTAGGTTGGCGTGAATCACCTCCTTCAGGGTGATCAGGGCGGACGGGGTGTCGGAGGGGTGGCCCACACCGCCTGCCCCGGACCCCCAGTCTTCCTGTCGGAGACCTGGTGTCTGTGCTCAGCGCTCGTTAGCAGTTACTTGGTTGGTGTCTGTTTTCCTGCTGAACTCCAAGTCCCCGGAGAGCGAAATCAGCGTCTGTTTTCCTCGCAGTTGTGTCTTAACTGCTCACAGAATGGAACTTAATTCATTTCTGTTGAGTAGATGAATCTATAAACCACAGGGCGGGTTTCTCCAGGCTCTCTGCCAGGCTCCCCGGGACCTCAAAAGGAGGGGCCTGGGCAGCCTGGTCTGCAGCCGCTGGAGCTTTCCGCCAAGCCCTCCTTTTGAGAGTCAGGACATATTCCAACTCACGACCGCTGTGGAAGAAGCCCCCGCGAAACGTATTAGCGCAAAACAGCAAGGTCTCCTGCGCGGTCGCCTTTCGGTGGGTTGGCTGGACTTGGCTGGGTGGTCTCTCTTGGGTGCTTTGTGGTTACCATTGGATAGTGGCTGGCTCCGGGCGCCAGCTCAGGAGGGCTGGATGTCTACGATGGCTACTTCCACCCATCCGGCGCCTCATTGGGATGGCCGGAGCAGCGGGGGCAGCCGAGCCAGTGTGCGCTCTTTCTGCAGCCTCTTGGCGTGGGTGGCCTGGAGTCCCTGGCTGGGTGGCGGCTGGCTGCTCCCAGAGCCAATCTCCAAGCGTCCTTGGCAGAAGTTACGAGGGTTCCGGTGACCTAGCCTGGAAGTTCACGTGGCGTCACTCTAGCGTGTCCTAATGGCCAAAAGCAAGTCCCAGGGCTGACTCAGGGTCAAGGGAGGCACCCACGCCAGGTGTGAGCGCCGGAGGTGCGGCTCCACGACAGGCTGGAGGGAGACGTGGGGTAGCGGCGGGTCGACGCGTGGAGAGCAGGAGAGCTGGGTCGCAGTCGGCGCTGCAGGTTTCCTTGGACAGGTCCCTTGACCTTTCTGAGCCTCAGGTTCCCAAGCTACAAAATGAGAGAGGTGCTCTAGGTGATCTCGAAGGCTCCTGCGACACCCCCCTACCTGAGTTTGGCTCCCCAGAAGGACAAGACCGGCTGGGCTTTCCAGGCTGAGCCTCTGGTGGGGCAGGGGGGCCGGTGATGCTCCTAAATGTGAGGACTGAGAACAGCTGGGGCTCGGGAGGCCTGAGCTGCAGGAAGACATCTCCTTCCCCGCTGGTCTCCGGGCACGTTATCCACAAGTTCATTACTGTTTAATTTAATCACCAAATGCCATCCACATGCCATTTATTCTGCCTTCTCACCAGAGATTTACCTATTTATCTTACCTTTCGAATGAATTGCTCATTATTCTGCTATTTGGGGCATTATTTTGCCGTTCATTTGGCAAGTTCTGAAAAGTTGAAAATGATGCCGTTTTGAAGACGGCTCCTTCTGAATCCCCTCTCGGGGGTCCCTTCCCTAAAGGGCCTTTCCCCTGAGCCTCTCTCATCAGGAGGCCAGCTCCAGGTGTTCTCCATCTTTCTGAAGGGCAACGGAGAGAGAGAAGCAAAACCGTGCTCTTTCCTCGTGTCCAGGCCCTGCCTTCACAGGTCTGCAAAGATGCACCCTGGGGGCCGAGGCAGGTGAGTGGGAAAGCTCAGGGCAGGCTCTGCCATGAGTAAGTCTCTGTTTGAGGTTTTTTTTTTAAATGAGGAGCTGGGGATTGAGCCAGGACGTCGTGCAGGCGGAGCAGGTGCTCAACCACCGAGCCACACATGCTCTGTGTTGGTATGAGTGTTGACTATGCCACTTCATTACCAGCCAAGGGCCTTGATTACCCAAGGCAAGCGGCTTCATGTCTCTGAGCCTCAGTTTCCTCATCTATAAAATGGATGGTAAGAGTTTCAGCCCCTCACAGTGTTGCTATGAGAAGCAGGGGTTAAGGGGTCGTGAGGAATTTAGGGCACCGGGCGGTTGTGTGTGCAGAGCCCTGGCGGGTGGGCCCCTGACCCCGTCCCCTCTGTCACGGCTGAACCAGCAGCGACCCTCACCGCTGGTGAGAACTGGTTGCTGAGACAGCAGCCCTGGAGGGACCATTGATCCAAGAGACGGATGGCGGCTGTGGATGGCCACCTCTTATCACCAAGGCTTATTGTGCCTCTGGCAGCTGTAGGGGCTGGGCTGGAAAACCAGGAGGGCTCAGAGCCACCTGGGGAGACTCCCCCTGCCCCCAAGATTCTAATTCCAGAAGCCTAGGGTGAGGCCGGGGGTAAATCCCTGGGCATCCAGAGCAACTGCTCGGCATCCCTGAAAAAAAAACAACGATTTGCTTTTCTAAGTACAAAATCGGTATCTGCACAATGAAGGAGACTTGGAAGATACAGAAAAACCCACATCAGGGAAAACCTTATTCCCTCTCCCCAGAGAGAGGTAACATTTTGAGAGCTTTACCTCCAGGCTTTTTTCCAGGTGTACATTACACAACGTGCTGTTTTGCATTGTGCTGTTTTCGACGGCCTTTTCAGGCCGGGGAATATTGCCAGTGAGCGCTCTTCCTGGTAGGAGCTTTAATATCTAACCGGATCCTAAACCCCACCCTCCACTGCCCACTCCGGGACTGAGCTCAATAAATTCTTTCTGGCATATTTGCTCTTCTCTTGGACCCTAATTTTCAGCCAACATCTTCAGATCCCCTCACCCTAAAATTCATTCCCTGGACTCTCTCTTCCCCTCAAGCCATTTTCCCATTTCTCTTCTCTAATTTACTGCCAGTTTTCTGAAAAAACTCCCCTCTCTCCCCCGGGCCTCTCCGTCTCCCTTTGATTATTCATTCCCCAGCCCCAAAGCTCAGGCTCTTTCTCTTCCCAGCCCTTGAGGTGCTCTAGGGCAGCGCTGCCCGACAGAAATAGAATGTGAGCCTCACATGGAATTTTTCATTTTCAAGTGGCTACCTTCTGAAAGTGAGGAGAATCAGGCAAAATTAATTTTAATAATATGTTTCATTTAGCACAATGTACCCCAGGTATTATCATTTCAGCATGTAATCAACATAGGTGTGATGAATGGGATAGCTCACTTTCTTTTTTGGGAGGTGGGTGGGTAGTAATCCGGTGTGCATTGCACGCTCACACGCATCTCAGCTCGGCCTGACCATGATACAAGTGCTCAACGCTCATGTGGCCAGGGCAATGGGGCTGGGCAGCAGCATCTAGGGGACTCGCCACGGACCAGCGTCAAGCCCGACCCTCCTTTCAGGGAGCAGGTGCCCAGGTTTAGTGTCCAGCCACTCCCCATGCTGCCTCTCACTTTGCCTTCATGTGCTTGTATATTCATTTCTGGAGCTTCTCTTATTCTATCAGCGTAGTGGCTTGAACTGTGTCCCCCAAAAGATCTGTTTGACTCCTCCATCCTGGCACCTGGGAATGCGACCTTTTTTGGAAACAGGGTCTTTGCGGATGGAATTGAGTTAAGCTGGGGTCGTACTGGGTCAGGGCGGGCCCCAAGCCAATGACTCCTGTGTTTGTGAGAAGAAGGAGAGGGACATTTGGACACAGACACACACAGGAGAGAAGGCCGGATGAAGAGGAGGCAGAGATTGGGGTGTTGCAGCCACAAACCAGGAACCCCTGGAGCCACCAGAAGCTGGTGGGGGGGCAGGAAGGAGCCCCCCAGAGCCTCTGGAGAGAGCCCGGTCCTGCGGACCCCTTGGTTTTGGATCTCTCCAGAACTGTGAGAGAACACATCTCTGTTGCTTTAAGCCACCCAGTCGTGGTAATTTGTTATGGCAGCCCAGGAAACGAATACAATCAGTAATACGTGATCTTTTCTGGATATCAGAAAAATCCAGATGTGGAGACATAACTTCTTGAATAAAGTCTTTGTGGCTTTCTCTCCCCACAGACCCTTATCGTCCAGCCATCCGGCTCAGGCAGAGGCAGCGCCTGCCTTTAGGATTCATTACTACTGGAGCTCGGAGGGATAGAAATAGATACCGCAGGACTTTTTGAGACTCAAGAGGGAAAGTCCCAAGGGAAGCTAGGTTTGGACTTCGTGCCATACAAGCAGGCAGGGAGGCGAGGAGTGAGAGCCCAACTCTGCCTGCCCTGCCGGGGAAACGGGACCAGGGACGCTCGGGTCAGTCTCAGAGCAGAGAAGCGGATGTTTTGCAGGGTCTTCAGTGTTCTGTAGAAGTGTGGAGGCTGACGAGACTCCAGTTTGAGGTTCAGGCTGGATGTCTAGAGCCACAGAGCAGGACGGGGCCACCAACGGGGCGGCCGCCTCTTCCGTGATCAGGAAGCCGTTCGTGGAATGCAAGGCTGCTCTAGCAGCTGCGGGGTCTGGACCCACCCCTGCCCGGACCCAGGGTGCAGACGCCCCGATCACACCAGCTAGAGAAGCCCCGAGCCCTGCCTCTCCGCTGCAAATCACTGGAACCCGGTCAATGGGGTGGTGGGCCAGCAGGCAATGCCCAGACGGAAGGAGCCGAAGTAGCCGGAGCTCCCCTGGGAAAGTGGAAGAGAGTCAGACTTTTGCCACATCAAAAATAGAAATGGGGGGTGTGGATGTAGCTCAAGTGGTTGAGCGCCTGCTTCCCATGTACAAGGTCCTGGGTTCAATCCCCAGTACCTCCTGAAAAAAAAAAAAAGAAATGGTATTTTTATAAATTGCAAGATTACAGCAATTACTGAGCTGCAAGGGAGCCTGGGAAATGCAGTGTTCTTGCTTTGGGCTTTGCAAGCTCTGCAGTAAGGAAGGCACGTTAGAAGCAGCATTGGGGGGATGCTGATACCCCCTGGCGAGCATCATCTGAAGGCAGCACCGGGGACACAGAGAGGGTGGCCTCCCACCCACACCCACACAAGCAGCGGCTACTCTCAATACTGGGTTGTAATTCTTGCAGACTTTTATGATTATTATTATTATTATTATTATTATTTTAAAGATTTATTTATTTTATTTATTTATCCCCCCCTTGCTGCTCGTGCTGCTGTGTCCATTCGCTGCGTGTCTTCTCTGTGTCTGCTTATCTCCCCCTTGCTGTGAGGTCTTGCCGCATCAGCCCACGGTGCCACGCGAGCCGGCCTGCCCTCACAAGGAGGCTCCGGGAAGCGAACCCGGGGCCTCTCATATGGTAAACGGGGGCTCTATCCATTGTGCCACACCCGCCTCCTGCCGTGAGGTTGCTGCATCAGCCCACCGCACCGCTCAGGCCGGCGTGCCCTCACAAGGAGGCCTCGGGACGCGAACCCGGGCCTCCCATATGGTAAACGGGGGCTCCATCCACTGAGCCACACCCGCTTCCCTGATTATTATTTTTAAATATTTATTTTGTTTATTTATCCCCCTCCCCCTGTTGTTTGTGCTCACTTGTCTGCTCTGTGTCCATTTGCTGTGTGCTCTGTGTCTGCTCATCTTGTCTTCAGGAAGCACCGGGAACCGAACCCGAGACCTCCCATGTGGGAGGGAGGCGCTCAGTCGCTTGAGCCGCCTCGACTCCCTGCTTTGCTGTGTCTTTCATTGTCTTTCCTCTTTGTGTCTCCTTGTTGCATCAGCTCACCGTGCCTGCCCATCGTTGTGGACATTTAATAAACATATATTAACAACTAGAACAAAGATCGGGGTCACGCTCAACATCTGGTTCCACGACTTGCTTTCCCACTTGATATATTGTCGAATCTTCTCCCTTGTCAATACATATTCACACCATCAGATATAACAGCTCCCTGATATATCACAGTCTGGATGAAATCATCATTTTTTTTAAACCAAATGCCTCTTGTTAGGATTTTTAGAATATATTTAAGTTGTTCCTAATTTTCCCCTATTAGAAAAAAATTATGAAGAGCATTTCAGAAGCTAAGTGAAATTGCTCAGAAAGGGTGCACATATTTTAAAAAGACTTTGGATGTGCATTACTAAGTTGCCTTCCAGAAAAATTATACCAAATTACGGTCTTTCACTGTATGAGAGTGCTTGTTTTCCTAACTTTTCAACCAACTTGTGTATTAGCAATAATTTTTTTCCAGTTTGAGAGTGAAAACTCCCCCAGTCTTTGATGTTCTTCCTCGTGTGACTTCACCTTGCCCCAGGTTCCCCCTCCCCCACTTGCCTTACAAAGGTCTGTGCTCCCGGCTCCCTGTCCACCCATCTTCTTTTCTTCCCCAGTATTCCCTCCTAAATTCAAGTGAAACCTCTAAACCTTCCCCCTTCTGGCTGGCACTGCCTTGCAAAACCCCCAGCACCGGGTGTGTCCCACTGTGATAAATAAGTAGGTGAGAACTACCAGTCCTGGTTAAGCTTTGAGACCAGAATTGGAGGGGCAGCCTCTGAACTTGCTGGAGTTTCGATGACCTTAATGGGAAATTGTTTGATCTTAGTACAGCCAAGTTATCAGCATCAAGAACAAAACAGAAAGCCATATCTTAAAGAATCAGCTTTAAAGCGCCTTCCTGCAGTTTCCCAGGAGCTCAAGATAGATTTGGAACCGAAGGAGACTATAGTTCTTAGGAACCACATCCCCCAGAAGATTGAAGAGAAGGTTACTACAGAATCTCGTTATCAAGATCTCCAGCAATACAATGTTTTCAACGACGCACTTTTGTTCACCCTAAGCAGGTTTTGTTTCCACTCCCAACCAAGATCTGACCAACTTATTTCTGCTTCTGTAAATCTTTGGAGAATAAAAACCAAATAACATAAAAATCCCTATCTCATCTCTGCGGGTGAGCCCCAGTTGTCACCTCCAGCCTTCTCTCTCTCTGGAGCTTTCCACTAGCTGTTCTGCTGGGACCTCCGACTCAAGACGCTCCACACTGACGCCCAGTCTTCCTCTTCTCAGCTAACATTTAACAGCCACTGTCTTAGGTTGAGTTTCTGCAGAAGCCGACCCGGGGACCCAGAGGCGGATGCAAGTGGTTTATTTGGGAGAGCCCCAGAAACCCAGGCTGGGAAGAGGAAGTTGGAAGGTGTAGGAGAAGGAAGCCAAGGCAGGTGTGCTCATGGGGAGGTGCTGCTGTGGGCACCTGGGCTCATGCCCCTGGGGCCTCTGGGGGACAGCGCTGCGTAGACTCAGAGCTGCGGGGCCAGGCAGCTGAGGATGCACGGCCTCTTATCCATCACTCCCGCAGCGAGCATCAGCCTCGGGGAGGACTCGAGTGCCAGCGGGCCGGGCGCCTCAATGAGCTGTGACAACAGACGCGCTTGGGCCAGGCGTCACGCGATGCGGTCGCACGCCACCTCCTTCAGTCACCCGCAGCCCAGGAAGTGGCGACTCTTAGGAGCCCGACTCTAGGGAGGATTTGCCCCGGGGCTCGCACCCCCAGGGGCCGAGGAGCCGGGGACCCCCGCGAACTCCGCAGCCCCCGCTCCCGCGTGGGCAGCCTGCTCCGGCGAGCCTGACACCTGGCAAAGAAATGGGAGGCAAATAGAATTTAGGAGGCTAATTACCTCCCACGCTGTGCGTTGCCTTACTTCGCAGGCTTCCTGCAATTTTCTGAGCCATCGGTTTCCCGCTTGGCAGGATCCGGGCTCGGAGGCGGGGCTTCTGCCCTCAGAGCTCTGCAGAGGGAACGTGCCCGAGCAGCGCTCCGGGCTCGATTAATACCCTCGCTTGATTTTGATTAAAGCAAATGTGTGTGTGTGCTGTGCTATGATGCTTTTCTCTCTCTTCTTGCTGGAAAACAGCTATTTTCTTATGTTATGAGTGATAGATTCTAAAGAAGTTCTTTCCCCTATCCAAGTGGTTTAAAACTTTGGTCAACCACAGGGAACAAAGAGTATTTTCTTTCTTGATTTCCTTCGCCTCTTCACTCTACATTCCCTTTAATATAATAATAATAATAATTAGCAGAGGGATCACTGCTTATGCAAAACGTTATATGTATACGTTATATATGTGATATATATTATTTGTCATGTAATTTAATCTCTACAATCACGTTGTGAGATAGAGATATCCCCATTTTGCAGAGGCCAAGACTGAGGCCCAGAGGGGTCAACTAGCCCCAGGGGTAGACGCGGGAAGGGTGGAGCTGAGAGGGGTCCCTGCTGTGTGGGGTGCAGTCCCTGCCCACTCCACCCCCACGCTGGCGCCTGCCCTGTGGTCACCTGTGCCCCTCCCTGAGTGGGCTGCCCCC
>JAQZBX010064240.1:0-16533 GCA_029593785.1 Cabassous unicinctus
TTCATGTACCTCTTCAGGGGAGGAAAATGGATAGAAAGAAAAGCTGCCAGAGAGAATGCCTGAAATAAATGACCTGCACCACCCATAGCTGAATTCCACCTCTCTTTCCGGAATGTTTCATAAGAGAGAATCAATAAAAGCTGAATCTGAAACATTGGTGCAGTGTAGGCGCTAAGCCCCGTGAGCTCCCAAGCTAATCCTGTGTTCTCAGAAGCTATAAGTGCAAATCCCTTCACCTTTGCTCAGGAGGATGAGCTCGCCATAGAAACTGACCTGTTGTTGTTGTTTTTTATTTTAACCTCAAAATCCAGGTGGGACTAGGTTGGGGGTGTGTGGTGGTTTGGAACTATGTACCCCCAAAAATCATGTTCTTAAACTCAATCCATTCCTATGAGTTGAAGGCTTGTAAATAGAACCTTTTGCTGAGGTTACTTCAGTTAAGGTGTGACCGAGGTAAATCAGGATGGGTCTTAATCCCATTACTGAAGATTTTATAGGGAAGGATTAGAGAGAGAAAAGAACTACAGGGAGTAGCCAGAAGCTGAACATCTAGGGAACCTGGAAGAGAAGGAAGATGCCAGGAGAGGCTGCTGTGGGCATGGGACAGAAAAGACAAAGTCCAGGGATCACTGGCAGCCAGCCCCAGAATGCCATAGCCTTCTGGGAGAAAGCATCACCTTGATGGCACCTTGATTTTGGACTTCTCCTAGCCTCAAAACCATGAGCCAGTAAGTTCCCATTGCCTAAGCCAACCCATTGCATGGTATTTGATTTGGCAGCTGGGAAACAAAAACAGAGTGGCAGAAGCAATGAGAGGGAAGATTTCCAGGTCATTTGTTCTGCACGGAGGCACTCTGGCAAAAGGGAAGGACAAGGACAAGTTTTCATGGCCCTGAGCTGGGTCACACAGCTGGAGTCATACTTTGCTCAACACAAATGTCTTCGCTTCCCCGCAAGCAACACAAGGACTGTCAGCAGAACACTGCTGAGAAGAAACGGGCCCAGAGCCACCGGCCATTCTCATTATTTAGGCTACCTAGTAAGGTAACCCTCACCCAACCTGGCTGATAAATTAGCCTTCATATCAGCTCATATCTAGAGGGATATCTGATATGCGGATGCTTTTTCTCCTATGACTACCTGTTTAACATATTCAGTTAAAATGCAGTAAGGAACAAAATGATTGCAAGTAGTAAAAGGCTCAATATTTTCACTTTTAGAGGATTAAGAAAATCACACTGTGTTTGCTGCCTTTTACGATGTAACTACCTTACAGAAAAATACTCATTTACATGTTAACATTTCATCACCATTACTAAAGAAGCATTCCTTTTTAAAGCAGAAAAAGAAAATATATATATAGAGAGAGAGTTAATTTACAGAAAAGCCTCAAATATCTGCACTGAAGCAACCCAAATGAATAGGTTGAATCATACAATTAAATACATTTTAGAAGGGCTGATTTGAGAACATTTAGTATATCTGAATAATATGCCTGTTATCTTATTTCAGTTTATTTAATCTTATAGAATTCTCTGAAGTTGCACTAAAAAGTAGTATACACATGACACAATAAAAATGTGTATGTTTACGTTTGAGACAGTATTACAGCCCTTTGTGAACTCTCCTTGAAAGTTTTTTAAAAATAAAACAATGTTCATGCAAACTCTACTTAATGTATTACATATACTATACACAAACTATCATGAAGGGAATTGTAAATTATTTTGAACTAGTATATAAATAAGGAACTGATTAAAGTCATGTATTTAATATGTTTTTTTTTTTTTAAATAAAATAATCACAGCCTTTATAAGAACCCTGACTTAGAAAAACAGAACATTAAACTGAATTGGGGCTCTGACGAGTCAAGTCCTGGTTTCTTTTCAAAGTGCCTGGACGATTTGGATGAATCACTCGTTCCTTATCCATAAATAGTTGTTTAGCATTTATGAAATACTGGTTATAATGAAAATTATTATGCAGCATAGATATTTCTCTCTCCATCCCTAAACACCAATAAAATTTCTAAACTACCTTCCTCTGATCCATGCTAAAACAAACAAAACTTTTTATATCCACCTAACCTATTGGTTACATATTTTCTTTCTTGTCTTCAGTATCAGAGTGTAAATTCCTAAACATAAAAATTTTCCCTACTTCCCCACCCCACCCACGCTTTAACAAGCACAAATTAAATAGAATATAAACAGACAAAATAATTTGCCTCATCATAGTTCCAAGATGGTCTGATTTCCTGTGTGGTAAGAATGCTTCCTTTCTTATATCTCATTCTCCATCCAGGCCATCTAGTAATGCAGTCTGCCGGTTAACATGCAGCATTCCCAGCTGAATACGATTCTCAAACAGTGATGGGAAGAATTGTTCTTCCTTTACCCATAAGACTCCAGAGACAACCAAAATCTCTGCAATACTTTATTTCTCTTGCTTCTGTGCCATTCTAACAATGTCTTCCCATGAGATAATCTCATCTTTTCCTTAGATTTGTGTTTCTCAACTGCCTGATGAATTTTTATGCTGTATAGATTTCCTCTCACTCCTATGCTCTATTATTGTCTGAAAAATAACTATTGTGAGTAATCAAATGTTAAACTTGAGTTGTCATTCCCGTAACACATGCTTTGTCAATTCCTAGTTTCATATTTATGACTTTGCAGATAACTAACAAAACTATAAAGGTTGTTATTTATTGAGCTTCCCCTTTAAAGGTACAAGGGCCAATTATTGAGTGGACACACAGAGTTCTGTCCGGTGTTCAGTATCAATTAGAGAGATGTCTTTCCAAGTAATCATTTCATGAATAAATTGAAAGGGAGACCACAACCTTTTTCATCCACAGGAAAATCTTTGTCACAGTATTTATATATTTGTACATTTGTCTCACCTAAAACATTTTGGTCTCTATAATCTTCTGTTTAAACATCAACTATTCATGTAAACAGTCCAAGTCCAATCAGGGTGATTCCTTTCAGATGGATAGCTTAATTGGGTGTGGTATGGTGCTTGGCACTGTAATAAGAAAACTTTAGTCTCTGACCTCTAGAAGCTTAAAATGGAAGATGAAGAAATATTCCAAAACATTACTGAAGACTCAATGTATTATGGGCCCTTAAAAAAATACTATGAACAAATCAGCTCTCATTTTGACAGTATGGGGATATGCCCCTTGGCAGTTCAGATTGTGTTAGATTACTAGGCAAAAATTTGAACAATTTCAAGAAAACTTTATAAAAAATTTTAATGAAATTTGGATGTAAAATATCAAGAAGTACAAACACATTATCGATAATGATTTACTTTACAAAATTATTTGGTCCACTCTGGCTTCAATTAACATATTTTTTTACTGGATTTAAATGGGTCTAAATGATCCGCTATCATTTACAGGGGAAGCTGGCATGGGTTCAGGATTTGTGAGGAACTTCAATAATGTTAAATGGAAGTCCTACTTATACTACTGGAATCTTTTATACTAATCTCTGTCCTTTTATTTTAGAGCATTCATGATTTTTTAAATGCTGCACTCACCTTTTACGGTAACTTTTCTGACTAAACATAGACACGTGTCAACAAGCAAACAGAAAGTCTTTTACCAAATCCGCTTTTTACATATATTCAATAAGCACTCATCCCAAGGGACAATACTTCTTTAAAATAATAGGAAAATTGAATTAGGGCTTATGTTAATGTAATGGAGCTACGCCTACCAGTGTCCAGGCCATTTGTAGTTATGACTCTGGAAGAAATTTTCTTTTGGGATTGTACTCCTGCCACGTTACAGAGTCAGTATCTAGTTAAACTCCAAGGGCCAGTGTTCACCGATCCTAGTTCCATTCAAGGAAGCAGAATACAATTAATACCAGGTCTGACACTTATGTGCTGCATTCAAAAGTTTAAGGGTCCATTTATTTTGTCTTGCCTCTGTCTGAGAAAATCCCTTGCCAGCCAGTTTTCTCCTATTAAAACAGGCTTTCAAAGTTAGGTGGCCATGGGCCTGCTTGCAGACAAAGGTAACAATTTTGAATGATAAAAATGTATATTCTCTGATGGTGAACATCTGCTTTAAAATTAAAGAGTAGAGGTGTGGATATTCTTATTGGATTGTATATATTGCTTAAATTAACTGCCAAAAAAGCCTCTGAGGTGACTTGCCTTCTCAGTGATACTATCTTTAATTTATTTTAGCAAATGGGATTTGAGGTTTGAGTAGGTTAAAGAAAATCGAGTAAAAATATTTATGGTATACAATTTTCCATGGCCAAATGCCTAAAGCAAACATTTTGCTGTTAGTTTACCATGAATGTACCAAGACTAGCAAGAGATCTTTTTACAAGATAGAGTTGATTTTTCGAATGGCTTAGAGGTTGGAACTACTCCTATTACATTTAACAATCGGAACTGCTTTTAGACCCAACCCCGGCTAGCTAGCACTGACTACTTAGCTTCTGCAGAGTTTTGTAAACATTTTGGAGACCACAGAACTAAAGCACTCCATTTTGCATCCAACTTGTCTGGCATTATGAGAACACCAAGAGAACATTTTAAAGACCAAGGTCAAGTAATTGATGCTCCCATGGAAGAAAAGATCTAAACATCTTTAAAGGATAAATTCTAAACACAGATACATAAATAAAGCTTTTAAATATATATAAAGATAGAGAAAGAGAGATAGATAGAGAGATAGAGAGATAAATAGATAGATAATAGATAATTTAGATATAAATCCACACGATTCAGAAGAGCAGCTGATGACGTAGAAAAAGAACACCGGACAGAGAATTAGACCTTGGGCAAGTCAGAAACACGTGACTTTAGTGCCTCCACTTGTTAAAAGAGGATGATAATGCTGGCCCTGTCTACCTCTTTGAGTCACTATAAGGATAAAAGCCTGACTGTTAAATGCTTCAAAATGTGGATCATTTTATACAAATACTAGGTAATATCATTGTCCTCCTCCCTCCACCATAATCCTACAGCATGTCTCTGAGCAGGATTGCATACTGTGTTATTAATAACATAACTGGGGAGGAGGCAGTCGTTTCTAGACACCTCCCTTTCTTTCTTTCTTTTTTTTTTTTTTACACTTGATGAGCTTCAGAGATACAATCAGTCACCAAACTCCTCAGACACATTTAGCAGCATCGAAGCAGCTGCTGCTGACAATCATGTCTGATTCCACAGGGACTGAGGGTGTAAAAACAATGAATCACTACAGGTGCGTCTGCCTCTCTTCACTCAAAGGACAAAATGAAAAGAAAATGAAATTCACCAAACCCAGTGTTTTTAAAACAGAAAGGAAAGAGATCAACTCGGAAAGACTTCCCCCTCCCTGCCCCCATTATAAAAGCAAAATTCACTTACACTTTAGTAATTGTGTTTTAATAGTTTGCTACTGCTCTAGATGCTGCCCCACATTACAAAATAAGAAAGCTGTCTGACTTTAAGGAGCACATTGTTTAATGATAACAATACGGTGAATAATAAAGGTAGCATACAATCAATTCTATTTCAAGGTAGAACCATAGTGAGACAAGAGGTAAACACCAGAAGGTGAGGAGATATTAAAGAGGTTTAATGAAAGGGATGAAGGAGATGGAGTCTGAAATTACTGCAAATGATTCCTGGCATCTTGGTAGGAGAAATATCAGTGAAGACAGAGACCAGAGAAAGGGATATGTTCAACACAGGGAAGTCTAAATTGCTAAATTCAAAATCCTGATACAGTTCCTCTCTCCCCCAAAACTCGCATGTATTTATACAAAATGCTGGTGTTCATTAACGATGTGACATGGCTAATCTAATATGTTTTAAAACTCCTTTTAATATGGCAAATAGTACAGAATTCCTAAATCCCAGGACAATTGATTTAAAATGTAACATTTTATTATAAGAGTAATACATGTGTTTAGAAATTTTAAAAGATACATAAAAATGAAGATCACATATAATCTTTAAAATGCAAACACACTATATTTATTGCTTTGTAATGTTCTTTTTTTCCCTCCCTACTATATCTGAATAACTTTCCATGGCATTAAATTCTCACAATATCATTTTAAGGGCTCCCTAGGATATTATTGTATGGGCTGACCATCATTTTATTTTATTAGTTCTTTTTTATTCCATATCCAGGTTACTTTTATTTCTTTCTATAAATAATAATGCCATGAACATCCTTTTAGATCAACCAAGGTAGAAACCTCTGATTATTTACTTAGCTAATTTAGGATTAGGATTACTGGCTTTTTGAAACTGCCTTCCAGCAGAAGAAGAAGAGTTTATTGCTCACAGCAATTGCATGAGCCAGAGTATTAGCCTTTTGTGCTGGTTCTGTGAACCCCATTTCCCACAGGGCAATGGAGAGACAGGCAGATGGTATCTGCACACACAGTGGATTGTTTTACAGGAGAGGAACAGTGAGCTTAGAGAACCCAACTTTTTTATAATGGGCAGTAAGCATGCCTGCTCTTTGCTCCAGAGCAAGACATTATCTTTACTATACTAGACAGTATGTATGCATGGAGGGAGACAGTATATCTACATTCCAAGGCCATTCATAGGCTAACATCCTTGAGGGAAAAAAAAGGGCAGTTAGTCTCTTCTTTCTCATGACATGCAGAAATGCAGGAAACCCCATGGAAAACTGTCTCCAAACACTTAGCTCTGAACATGCTGAGAAAGAATAAAAGCTTTTTGGGGGAAAGTTGGAGAGTGAATCAAGGGCATTCACCACTCAAACTTGGTTCCTGACTTAGCCTTAACTGGACCCTAATAACAATTACACGTCAACATAAAGAACAGAAATGAAGGGTGTTTCTAGTTAGATTAAGCTGAATTCAGAAAACTGGGCTTTCCAAAAAGTTAGACAGTGAATTTTTACTTTATAAAACAATTCTCCATGGAGCTTTGAAATGCCAAATTCTCATAGTGTGATTAGAAAATAAATTAATCTAAAGGTTTTTTAATAGAATTTTAGTAAAAGGGGTGTACTCAGGACCCAAACTGGCTCAGTTCAAATCTGTCTCTGGGTGCCTGGTTAAATTATTTAACCATGATTCAGTTGCCTCTCCTGTAAAGTGGAGATAATGATGGATATTAACTCCATCCTCAGAGCTTTCAAAAGGTTTGGATGAATTAATAAATAGTGCTTTCAGCAGATAGCACCAACACTCAATAAATGTTGGTCATTACTATTTTTACTATTGGTATCTAAATGAGGTCAACAGGCCAATATATTCACTGCTGCTCTTTTTCTCTAGGTATATAGTAACCACAAAAAGTCTTCTTTTTCAGACTTAGAGGATAAATGATAAGTGAAAGAAGCTTTACCAAAGACTAACTCCAGTTAGAAACGGATTATGGATCCACTCAAATTATGGGTTATTTCCAAAATTGTAAGAAGGGAAAATATTAAGAAAGGAATGGTAAATTAATTTGTAATGTTGGCATTGTATCATCTATGGCAACTTCTTGTATTCTCCATTCTTACACATTGTGCTAACAAAACCCACAAACATACTTTTTAATGTATACTTTATAAATCTTTTTAACCTACTATTTACAACTTTTGAAGCACAAGGATAGAGAACTCTAGTGTCTGTGGGGGGGCGGAGGACTGCACGGCCCCCTCTCCAGTGCATGATCATTATTTCTCACTGGGTCACTGGGTTTCTCTTAAACCTGGCACTAGTGACTACGGTCATTTTCTAGAGATTCTGAACTACGGGGAGAAGGTCCTAGATGGAGAAAATGAAGGGGGAGACAGAATAAAAAACAGTAGCTATTGAAAAGGCAAAGCCACTAACAATTATTAGTGGGGGAAAGAGCGGACTTTGGACAATCTAATCCTATAATTCTGAAAGTCCTATTATGTTTCTGAGACTTGAACTTCGGGGATGGGGAAGGAAGGGTTTGTTCTCCTCACCACTATCCCATTTTAGTAGTAATAGTACTGTGCCCATTTTATAGATGAGGAAATTGAACTTCAGAGAAAGCATGTGATTGGCTCCAGATTGTACAGGTAGTAAATGATGGATCTGGGACTTGAATTCTAGTATAATAAAGGCAATTTTCATGCTATTTTCATTATATTTTATTGCCTCTGCTAATAATGAATCCAGCCAAAGCTGATTCTCCTAACACCTACATCACAAACTACAGAAATAATTTCAGCCAAACCAAGCATCAGATAAAGACTAGTCTCGCCACCTGGTTCTTAGCCAGCAAAGGGATTCTGTTAAATTGGGGGTGTAGCAAATGCTCTTGGTTGCATGGGGATCCTTCTGTTAACTCTGGCACCTATCTGGACTTTTTTAGGCTCTAAGTCTGTGACTCTTTACACTATTCAGTTATATTCCTGGCTAAGCCTACGTCCTTAGAGAATAAAACAAAATCATGGATCAGGCTATTCTTTTTATTTTGTCCTGGACACCCCCATTGCCTGAATCGTCCAGAAAAATCACAGACGCAGCAAAAATCTATGGGAAAATAGTACAAGTTCCATTTGAATAGCATTTGCTACCATCTTTTCCATACCATAATCACAATCACAATGAATTGTTGCTCAACACATTTTTCTCTTCAATCCACCAGCTACACAAATCACTTGGGAATATACATAAAAGTTTACTGTTCTTCACACATACACATGGCACTACTTTTCAAAGAGTGGGAGTAACTCATGCTGAACCATCAGCACTTCACAGACGTATTCATATCCTTCCCTTCACTTGGCTTATCCTGTGATAGACATTATAGGACTGAAGTAATAGCAGCCATTGTATTTGTTACCGTATCACCTGGTAGTAAACCTGCCTGTTCCGTTCCTTATTCTTAACCCCTTTGGCTACCGTTTTCTCTGACCCATATTTAAAGAAAACCTTTCCATTTACTCGAAGGCACAACTAACAGGTATTCAAAGCTTTGTGGACTCAGGGCCAGCACATCTCCTGCTGAGATTTCAAACCTGGAAACTTTTTAGAAAATGTCATCCAGGTAATAAGTTGGAAGTTACTAGTTAGTTGGAAGTTTGTATGTATATATGTCTGTGTGTCTGTGTGTGTGAGAGAGACAGAGATGGACTTAAGAGTTCTTCACCAAATATATTACCATGTGACTAACATTTACCAGGCATTTTGCGAGGTACTGGGAATATAAAATGAATTACAAATGGACCATGCCCTTGAGGAACTTAACTTTTTGTTACATATTAGAGTCAGATGGAAACAAATGTTGTCATAAGTACTAGGATATAAATGTGCACAGGGGAGTCGTTTGGCTTCCTGCAGTGCTCAGGGTCAAATCTTCTTGGAGGAGGTGACAGTGGAAACAATGGATGCATACAAGTGACCCTGGAGAAGAAAGATGGGGAAGATGTTCCAGGGAGAGGAAATGGAGGCATGAAAAAACATGGTGAGGTTGAAAAAGTATAGCAATTCATAATTAGTAGGACTGAAAGCATGGGGCAGGGAGAGATACACAAAGAAACTGGCTATGGGTCATAATGAAGGGATCCTGGAAGGCCAGATACGCATGCTAAGAAGGTTGAAATTTAACCTGTAGGTAATGAGAAATAATCAAAAGGCTTTAAGGCTGAGTGTGACAAAATCATAACTGCTTTTTTTTTTCCTTTTGAGGTACCAGGGACAGGGTTTGAACCTGGGACCTCAAATGCACGAAGTCAGGGCACAACCATTGAGCCACGTAGGCTCTCCTGAGTTGGTTCCCTCGTCTGTCTGCTTGTTGTTTGTTTGTTTCTGTTGTTTTTAGGAGGCACCAGGGACTGAACCTGGGACCTTCCCTGTGGGAAGAAGGTGCTCAACCACTTGAGCCACAGTCACTCCCCCATAACTGCTTTTGAAGTAGGCTTGTCCAGGCTGGGATGGGGGAAAGATCATAAACGGGACAAATCAGGGGACTCGTGAAATAGTGTTTAAAAGACCTGATGAGGGTCTAAGCAAAAGGCAATGGTAACAGTGAAGACAGGAGGGCCCGTGGTTGGGTTTGGTTGGAAGTGTCTTGCTTCCCAAAGTGGTATAAGAGCCATGTCCCCAACCTCCTTCAGCATCACCTGGAACTGGCTTTCTCACTTGTGCTCTGAAACGTCTGAAGTAAGGAGAATGGGAGGAAGAGGGGCCAAGGTCAGTGGGAGCAGAATGGAAATAATGACCACCCATTCAAGAAATCCTGGGATGTGACGTTAGTAATCCAAGAGGATTCTATAAAAAATATAAACTTTTTATTTTAGCAGCCCAAATTTTAATACTGTGAACTACTTGTGCGTATGATAAGAGTCATTTCTGTAATAATGGAAGTGCAGCATGATGCGGTCTCTAAGTGAAGAGGGGCTCTTTTAAAGTGACACTGTAAAATCTGTTTTTATTCACCCCTATAACGTCTTGGCTCGGTTTAAATGCCAGACTATAAAAGGCTTTATCCGTATACTCAGTACCTACCAATTGTGAAGAAAGAAATGAAATAAAGCTCCTTGTGCACTTTTTTTCAGCACCTGCCAAGATGAGGCCTGGGTTTTTGGAAAGAATTTCATAAATGGAACAAATGAAGAATCATGATCCTTCCTTTACCTCTATGCCATGATAGCCCCATCAAGTTGAAGACAAGTAAGATTACAGGATTTAGACAGTCCTCGTAGAAGAATTGGCAAGTAGATTATTCTTCGGCCTGCTTAAAAATACTTTCAATTTTGATCTGAGGCATAACACGATGGGTATGTTTGTATGTGTGCGTGTGAGACAGAGAAAGCGAGAGAAAGTGTTTCCCCCTTTTGTCTTCCCCGGTAATGTGTTCCACCTGTGCTTTTAACATCCAGATGCTATCATATTTTAATTATACTGATTAATGTCTACATAAGAATTACAAATGGTAAACCAACCTTCCCTCAAATTAGGTAAATCAATCTGCTTAAGGCAGAACAGTGAAATAGGATACCAGGCTAAGATCACAGAAGAGAAAGAAATGTCTTCATTTGTTTTTGTTTGTGTGCTTTTAATTAAAGGTGACAGAACGGCCGTTCACTACCAATACGTCAAGGATAATGTGCAAAGACGAATGCATTAGAGCTGTAGGTAGCGTTGCTATTTTAACATTATTACTCTCAGTCTTGGGAAAACATCTGTGGAAAACAAAGAAGAGAGGGGAGTTATCTTAATAAAACTGGAAAGAGATGTCAAAAGAAACGTTGCTGTCTCCATCTCCAGAGAGCAGCAAGAAGAGGATCACTGTGCCTTCCAGTTGCTTCTATCAGGGATTCCAACTCCACTCTGCAATACCTCACAGCATCTCCAAGTATCCATCTTACGTATCTCTGGCACACTCTTCTTTAGGAAAATAAAATAAAACAAGAAAACAGAAAAGCTCCTAACTCAATTTACCAAGTTAATTTAGAGGAAAATAATCTTCCCACTGACCACTCTCGTATAAGAAAGGACAAATGAAACAAGAAAGACAAACAGGCTTTTTAACAATTCCAAAAAGGCCAGAAACCATGGGCTAGTCATTTTTCCTGAATAAGAGTATTCTGGAGAAGAGGAGTGAGGTCTGCCTTTGGCACTGGTGACCTGCTTGGGCTTTTTGAGTGCAGGAGCCTAAGTTCTCTCATGTAGAAATGAAGATCTCACCACTTCTCACAGACGTCATAAGATTAAAAGGCATAATGTCAATGAAAGTACCTTGAAAATGTCTTTATACTAATCTATTGTGAGCTTGTAGAGATAAAGACCCCAAAACGTTTTTTGCTCTAAAATATGAGGAAGTAAATATTGCTTTTTCATTTGAGTGTTTTATCTTATCTGCATCACCGCCTTCCCCACTCTTTTTAAGCTCTATTTGCTAAGAGCATTCTGTTTAGAGTGCATCGATGTCAAATAACAGTTCCACATAAAACTTGCTTATATGAGCCTGATGCTGGTGGATAAGCACAAGGTCATCAATTTGGGGTGAAAACTTTTATAACACCATAGGCTCTCATTTCCAAGATATCTACTCCTGGCAAATTGTGTGCATGTGAGTGTGCATGTGCACGTGTGTGTGTATATGGGTGTGAAAGACAGAGAAGGAGGGAGGGAGGGAGGCAGAGAAAGAGAAAATTACTTCTGAGAATACATGCACATTTAAGCGCAGCAGTGATGGTAGCCACGTATATTCAGTGAGTGGCTAATATGCCTCCAGCACTAGCTTTAGGAAACTAAAATGAATAAAACATAATCCATATCCATAAGAAGATTATAACATAGAAAGATAAAATAGACAAGTAAACCTAGCAATTACCATCAAACATTATGATAAGACTAACTACAGCCTTGAATAGTCATGGAACATCCCTCAGTAAAGGTGCACCTGAGATAACCCTTTTTATGGACAGCTGGGAGATGGGAAGATGTGGGGAGTAGGGTAGTTTAAGAGTGCAAGGGGAGGGGAACGGATTGGAGTAGAAAAGGGAGAACATTACAGTCAGCCAGGGCGATAGCTTGTGTAAGGCCCGGTGGTCAAGAAGAAACACATGGCACTTTTAAGGAATTTCATAACAGTCCAGAATGGCCGAAGGTATTAATTATACTTTTACACCTTTTATACATTTTCATATTTTCCTATATAAATGAAGACAGCTACATCTTTATATACCTGCTGCTCAGATCCAAACTCTGATTTATGCCTGCCAACTTCTCCACATAAGCCACAAGAAAAAGGGCAAATAAAGCATGCCCACTACGTCCAAAAAGGCTTCCTTCTATTACATGCAACCATGAAATGACAAAGCTTAACAAAGATTCATTGAAGCCTCATCTTTCAAGCACAATGCAAGTTTAAATAGATTCCAGCTCCATTCAATCTCAACTACAGGGCAATCACAACTGTAACTAACTCCTACGTCTTTCATCTTTTGACAATGAAATTAAAATATTGCTTCATGCTACAGTGGAGAAGAACACTCTAAAATAAATAATCCCGAAGTTGAAATAAAACTGGAAATAACAGCAGTGGATTTCTGAGACAGTGGGCGTCAATATTAATGAATGGAAGCTTTGCATACAAATAGAACAAATACACATTGATTTTGAAAGAATATGGAAAGATTAAACTATGGACAACAGATAGTACAAAATAGAAAGCAAAACTAACCAATTTAGCTAAAAAAGAATAATTATTTTCTAAAACAATGTATGTGTATAGGGAAAGTAAGGAAGAAAGTTGGTATTCACCTGGGATACCCAGAGAAAATTTGCTGTAATCAATCAAACTTGGAAGTTACCACACATGGTGAGATGAGGAAAGATCATTTTAGAATCTTTAATTCTCCCTGCTTCTAGTTTGAATGGACAGGAATCCCCAAGACCTAGGCTTTCCAAATTATGTCTCTTAAAGAGAACTGGTAGCTTTACCAGCCAGGGCAGGGTAAGTGCCCTTTTCAGCCCATAGATGTCTGAGTCAATGCTACTGATTTGGATGCTCTGGCCACTTATATTTTTGTGAACTTGGCACTTTGGTTTTTCTTGCAATGTCAGCCTAGAGGCTTCATGGAAACTTGGATACCTGCTTTTGTTTTATTCACCCCTCTTCATTCCCAGCAAGAAACCAGGTCTATTTGTCCCAAGAAGGCCCCCATCATGAAATGTTCCCCCATTCAGTTCATGAAACTCCTTCCTTTTATCCCCTCTTTCAAACTCTCTGGGGAATGCAATCTTGACCCAAAGAGATCTAGTAATATTTGGACTTGGAAGCTGCTTTACTCCCTCAGTAGGATAGGACATTTCTTATGTCACTGTCACTTGCAGCTTCTTCTCCCTCAGGTATTACCTTCCTAGATTTTGGATCCCCCAAACAGCCCAATACCCAGCCAGTCACTCTCCTCTACATGAATAAAAATAAAACCAAAAGTAGTAAGAGAAGCTATTTCAGGGATTTACTATATTGCCCATTAGGAAAACAGACTTATTTGTTCTTTAGGAGTAAAGTACAATAAAAAAAATTCTGGTACTTGATTTTTGAGGGGCTTCTTTTTTTTGGTAATTTTTCTTTAAAAAAAATAAAAAAAGGAAATGTCCACAGATAAAGGAGTAAAAGAGTAAATGAAATTCAATTTATGGTGTTACTATTTCTCTCAGCAGTAAATGCAACAGAAATGGGAAAAAAAGAAACACCTCTCATAAGTGAGGCATGTATATAACTAAGAGAGAAAGCTTATTAGGAAAGCCAGGTTCTGCACTTTATATAGCTAAATGTGAATGTAAAGGTTTTACTAACAGTGGAATGGGAAATTGGAGAAATTCCCTTGTGGGAAAGAAATAGTCAAAATGCTAGAGTAGCTGCCAAACTCCTTGCTGCAAAAACTCCTAGCTTTGCCTGTAAGTCAATCTATATAGCTCTTCTCTGTGCAGGGAAGATCTGGTCTTCCATCCCAGGCAGAATAAGGGTTAGGTTTCTCAGCTCTCATAACAAAATGTCAACAGCAGCATCTGCTTATCTGGCTTCCAAAGGGCACATATGGATTCATCTCCTTGCCCAGATTCTCCTACCATTTTGGGGCTTTTCCCTTCCTTTTGGTCCTTGGTGTACTCTCCTAAATGCCAAATGCACCCTGGAGGCCACTGAAGACTCCTTCCTGAAGAACAGCCCAGAGATGTATTGAATTCTTATCTATTCAGATAGTTGCCTAGAAAAAAAAAATCCTCTGCAAGATAGTATTCAACTTGCAGAGCCCCAATTATACTCCTCACAGTGTGGTAATTTAGAAGGTATTATAAAATTAAGACCTTTGTTAATAAAAACTGTTTGCTTAAAGGTTAAAAATTAGAATTATACCCTTTATACCCAATTGCATTCTCCACTGGTCTTTATCTGCTTGTATTAATTGAAACAGAAGTGTCTGGGTCTCATTTTTCATTCACAACCACAAAGAAACCTCTAGAAGCATCTACATTGTTGTTGTTTTTGTTCCACATAAGTTTAAAAATGTGCTCTGAAAATACAGTGCTGTCAAAACTGAGATGTGGGTGGGCATTAGGAATAATTAAGTGGGAGTGTAGAAAGCAATATAGATGAAAGAAATTGAAGAAATTCTTAAAGAATAAATGAATTCAAATCCCATTTGAAATATAATATGTTGGAAAGAACATTAGTCAGGGTCTCTCCAATTAATTAGCTGAGTGACACTGGGCAAGAAATAATCTCTCTGGAGATTGTGTATAAAACTAGAATATGTGTGCGAAAAGCAAAGTTTAGAAGAATGGAAAGTAATTACAAAGTAAAGAAGTTGAACATTAATCTGGGAGAGTCTCATTAATTAAGTGATTGAAGAAAAATAATAAGGACCATATTATTAGCTTTTGTTTCATTGTCCATCTTCTCCACAAGATTCTAAATTCCATGTGGAGGGACAGTACCTACTTTCTCTCTGGTACCTAGTACAGTGCATATGAATCATTTAATATATATTGGAGAAAACAGTAAATGAGCTTTAAACACACTATCTATTATTATAGTACCATTATGGTCTGGTTTATCACTGTTAGAGGTTTCTCCCTTACAAGGTTTATAATGATTAACTAATCACAAGGTTTACAATAGTTAACAAACAATGACTTGCATTCCCGTGACATACAGCAGACCCCATCCAGAGCCTATATGACTGGTTGAACAAGCCATAGCTTCCATGCTCAGATACAGCTCATTTCCTCACAAGAATAGACGAAGGAGCCACATGGCACCACCAACCCCTCCTGCATCCCTAGAATTCACTACCCCCAGCCCACCACCCCCTAGCCACACAAGGGAAAAAATTCACCTCTACAGTTCCCTACTGGCCCTCGAGTCTCACCCAAGCTCCAACGTCCTCCCACTGACTAAGCATTTTCCCACCTATAGATGTACTGTATAAATTCATGACTGCCTCTGCCAGGGGCAGCCTGAAGTCTATTTTTCAGACCCCTCCACTAGGAGAGCTTCCCAATAAAGTTTCCGCCTGCAACCATCAATCTCTGTGTCCCAATGAGCACGATTTTCCTCTAACATTTGGTGCCAAAACCCGGGATTGGGGTCATGTTGAGACGGATCGATTGGTGAGGAATCTACCCCCGCTGTGGCCAAATGCCCATCCAACACCAGACCTCAAATCTCGCCTGTGTGAGTTAAGGATTTCTCTGCCTGAGGATCCTGCTCACGCTCTCTCTCCTTTTTCCTTTGTCTAGGACAACCCACTGAAAATCCTAGTGCTAGGTCAGTGATCCTCACTGATCCCAAGGGCCAAGGAGGGCAGAAGGCCTGTATCCTCGTGGGAAGAAACCCCTTGGCTCCAGAAACATCTGGCTCCAAGTGAGGTTTACTGTTTCCTTGGAGATTTCTGACTGATTCAGGGATGCCTGTCTCACTCAGAATCTCCTCTGTCGTGGGGATCCTTAGTCTTGCCCAAGACACCAAAAATTGGGAATTCAATGTTGGCCCTACCAAAAAACCACAACTCTGGGCTGTCTCCTTCATAACCTTAAAACTCTATAGCCA
>JAQZBX010064241.1:0-16539 GCA_029593785.1 Cabassous unicinctus
AACTTCTTACTAGATTCATACTGCATTTTAAATTGCCTGTAGGGATGTTGTCCCACCCAGAATTTGCATGTTGACAAACCCTCTGATTGAAGTTGATAGTGACCTGGGGTCACTCAACTGTCAGAAACCCCTTACCTTATAAACAAATCCCTCTGGGCAGCTGTGGTCATAGGTGAAGGCTTTGTAAACCACCAGGAACACAATGCAGGCAAGGAAAGCTAGGGCCAGGCTGACAAGGATGGTGACCTGGAGGAAAACAAAGTTGAAAGTCATCCAGCTACAGCTTACCTGTCTTTAATCCATACATGCAGCCCTTGAAACATGGAGTTAGTAGGAAGCGAGGTATGTTAGAGTAGGGAGCTGGGGGTCTGAAGAACTGGATCTATCTTGGCTCTGTTAGTACCTTGCAACATGACCTTGAGCAAACCACCTGCACTATTTTGGCCTCAGCTTCCCCCTTCTTCAGGATAATCTCTGAAAATCCTTCTTGACCAAACATGTGATTTTTCTCCCTCATTTTACTTTTCCTAACCGAGGTGGGAATGGGGTGATGGAGGGGTGATCATCAAACCATCACGTATACACTTTCTACCTTCCAACAGCACCACCCATGCCATCACTACTGAATTCCAATCTCAGATTATTTCCAACTACTTATTTAACCTCCATATTCCCCAACCAATCCTAGGCTCTCCTCCCACCCAAAATCTATTCCTCCTGCATTCTTCTCCCTCTCAGGAAATGTCAATTCCATCGTTGAGTCATTCAGGGCAAAAATCTTGAGATCGTCCTTGACTCTCTCACATTCTATATCCAACCTACCAGCAAAACCACCTTCAAAATATAGCCATGCTCTGACTACTTCTTACAACCCTGGTCCAAGCCATCATCACCTCTCACCTTCAGTTAGTGTTCTAATGCCCTTTACCCCTGGTGGCTTGGAGCTATGTACCCCAGAAAAACATGTTCTTACTCTTGATCCATTCCTGTGGGTGTGAACCTATTGTAAATAGGACCTTTTGATGAGGTTACTTCAGTTGAGATGTGGCCTAACTGAACAAGGATGAACAAGATGAGTCTTATTCCATTTACTGGAGACCTTATAGAGAAGGTCACAGATGGAGAGGCCCCAGAGAGCAGCCAGAAGCTGGAAGAGAAAGGAGAAGACTCTGCCATGTGCATTGTTATGTGACGGAAAAGCCAAGGACCAAGGATCACCGGCAGCCAGCCCCAGAATGCTAGAGTCTTTGGGGAGAAAGCATGACCTTGCTGAAGCCTCTTTTGGACTTCTCCTCGCCTCAAAACCATGAGCCAATAAATTCCCATTGTTTAAGCCAATCCACTGGATGGTATCTGTTTTAACAGCAGGGAAACTAGCACAACCCCCTACAGTATATTATCCACAAACACATCCAGAAAGATTCTTTATAAATCTAAGTCAAATCAAGTCCTTCCTTGCTCAAAAGATCTGGTGGTCTACAACTCAGAGTAAAATCCAAGCTCCTCACAATAATCTACCAGCAAGCTTTAAAAAACCAAACTGGTGGATACCATCAGGATTTATCAAGAAAGAGTAAGTGGTTAATTTCAGAGAGATCACTAGGTTTGCACTGGCCCCATCCCACAGATGTTTACAAAGTAATAAAATAACCTCTGTGATATCAAGCATCAAGTGTTGTAAGTAGGATCATTTTATTTGTTTGTTTACATACATTAACTCATCAAATGAGCAGTTTACTTTTATCCTTTTTTATTACGGTAACATAGATACAACTCAAATTTTCCCATTTTAACCACATTCAAGTTCATAATTCAGTAGTATTAATTATATTTGCAATGTTGTGCTATCCTCATCACCATCCAGTATTCAAATTTTTTCATTGCCCCAAACAGAAACTCGGTACCCATTCCCCATTCCTCTCCTCTCCTCCTCCCACCCCTGGCAACCTGTAATCGACTTTCTGTCTCTATGAATTTGCTTATTCTAGATATTTCATGTAAGTGAAGTCATACAGTATCTGTCCTTTTGTGTCTGGCTTATTTCACTCAACATTAAGTCCTCAGTGTTTATCCATGTTGGAGGATGTATGAGAACTTTCTTTTCACACCTGAATAATTTGCTATTGTGTGTATATATCACAATTTATCACTCATCTGTTGCTGGATACTTACATTGCTTCCAACTCTGTTCAAATCCTTATAAGCAGAATTTTTCAATGCTATTTTAAAAGCCAGTTGGCCTAGAAATGTAAGAGAATTTCTTTCATGGAGAGAGGATTTATTTTGATTCAGAAGGAGAATATAATCAATCTTGGGTATACACATCCCATATCTCCCCACCCCAGTGCATGGTCTAAAGGAGAGGACTCCAAACAAAAATGTTGGTTGGAAGCTTTAAATACTAGATGGGAGAGATTTGAAAAGGAGAAGAGGGAGCTAGATATGGGAGCCATCTGCCTGAATCTGATGGAGAGACACCATCAATGAGAAACTTTGGGACAGTGATGTGTAAAATTCAATTTTTAACTGTTGTCCACACAATGTGCTGTCCAACCCCTCCATTAACCCAAACCCTCAGTAAAAGTCTGTGTTACACTCATCAATCTCCTGCTCAGGGTTGGAGCAGTGATGGTGCAGGTTGAGATGGTGCAAAGATTGGAAAGTAAGCACCCAGCAAGGTGTGGAGCTGACATGGAGAAAACAGTGGCTGTCGGGAACCTGGAGCAAGAGCTCCTTTGAAGACACGTAAGGCCCCTTTGGGTCCCTGAAGATAGTACTTGAGTAGTACAGGAAAGGGGACCATGCAAAACCACCACCCATCAATGCTGGAAGACCTAAGAGCACCCAGTCAGCAGACATTTGGGGTACAGATGTAATGAAATAAAAACTGGCCAGAGCACAAGCAATATCCTGGCACCTACAGCTGTGCCCAGGGGTGACTCTGTCAAAAGCGATTTGTAAATCCTTCTAGTGTCCCCTCACTTTGCTGAGAATGCTGCCTGGGCACAGCCAAGAGAGTAGCTTGAATTTATTTGTAAATAGGATCTTTTGAAGATGTTGTTAGTTGAGCTTTGGCCAAGCTGAATCAGGGTATGTCTTAAACCTTATTCCTGAAGAGCAGCTTAAAGACTAGAGCACAGCCTTGGTCACAAGCACATGCAGGGGCAAAGGGCCACAGCCCTCTGATGCTGGGGCTGGGGGACCCCAGAAAGCCAACAATCCAACAATGACCAGGTGCGATCCCAAGTCGTGATTGAGCAGGGAGCCAGGCCTCGACAAGGGCCCCCAGTGTGGGTGTAACCAGGCAAGGCTGGATGCTTCCCCTGGTGAGTGGCGGGTTGGTGGAGGGCACTGGGAGCTGAAGCAGAGCCCAGCCTGCCTTGTCTTGGGACAGGCTCCCCTGTCAGGATGGCTCTCCCTTGTCTAACAGCCCCTGAGTTAACAACCCCGACTTAGGAGGGCACCACAGTGTCACCGGGGCTGGACAGGGTGAGCACAGAGGAAGTCTTCAGCAAGGTTTCTGGATAAAAGAGGAGGGAAGGAAAGAGGAGAGGAGAGGGGACGCCTTTAGGTGCAGTGGTTTCCACTCTGGAGGCACATTAGAGCCACCTGAGCAGTTTTTTTGTTGCCGTTGTTTTTTAATATATTTTTTATTTATTTTTAAAAGATACTTAAATTACATAAAATGTTACATAAAAAATATAAAGCATTCCCATATGCCCCACTCCCCACACTTCCCACTTTTCCCCACATAAACAATTTCTTTCATTAGTGTGGTACATTCATTGCAATTGATGAACACATTTTGGAGCATTGCCACTAAGCATGGATTATAGTTTACATTGTAGTTTACACTCTCTCCCACTCAATTCTGTAGGTTATGGCCGGATATATAATGGCCTGTATCTGTCATTGCAATGTCATTCAGGACAATTCCAAGTCCCGAAAATGCCCCCATATTACACCAGTTTTTCCCTCTCCCTGCCTTCAGCACCTCCAGTGGCCACTGCCTCCACATCAATGATATAACTTCTTCCATTGCTAGAATCACAATAAGTCTATAGCAGAACAGGAAGCCTCAGCAGTTTTTTAACGCTGATGCCTAGATTGCTCCCACCTAATGGTTCTGGGGTGGGTCCAGGGCATGGGTGTTTTATACCCACTACACGGGTAGTGTCTTGGTTTCCAGGCTGCTATGACAAGTACCACGCAATGGGTTTGGTAACAACAGGAATTGACTGGCTCACAGTTTGGAAAGCTGGAAGTCTAAACTCAACATGTCGGCAAGGCTATGCTTTCGCCCCGCAGTCTGCAGCTTTCTGGCGCTGGTTTGCCACAATCCTTGGGGTTCCTTGGCTTGTATACTCCACCTCTATCACATGGCGAGCTCTCTCTCTCCTTATGTCTGATCTTTTGGTTTCTGCTGACTTCTGGCTCCTGACTACTCTGGCTTCTCCGACTTCTGGCTTCCAGTTTCTTCTCTTTATTAGCCCTCCAGGAATAAGGTTTGAGACTCACCATGATTCAGCTCGGCCAAAGCTCAACTAACAGTAACATCTTCAAAAGGTCCTATTTACAAATAAATTCAAACCCACAGGGACACAGATTAAGATGAAGAACATGCCTTTCCTTGGGGTACATAATCCAGCCTTCCTCAGGTAATTTTATTAAGTCCCCAGGTAATCATGATAGGCAACCAGGCATGAGAACCACGACTCCAGTATTACCTGTGGTTCTAACCTGGCTGCATATTTATTAGAACTACCCGGGGAGCTTTTTTAAAAAAAATTCTGATGCCCTGGCCCCATCCCAGACCAGTTCCGTTAGAATCTCTCAGAGCAGGATCCCGACATTAGGACTTTTTTAAGCTCCAAGGTGATTCCAGTGGACAGCCAGGGTTGGGAAGAGTACCCTATGTAGAAACAGGACCAGGTATCTGTGTGACCTCCAGGGTCAAGGGTCTGGCACAGGGTGGAACCCCAGGTATGCAGCCCACCCACGGGATTCTGCCTGAGCAAAGCTGTCTTCTGTCAGGGCGAGCCACGTGTTCCGTAACACTGGAACCGGGGCAAATTGAGGCTGTTTTAGCAGAAGAGTTTGCCTCCTTGTCCTGGATCTTGGTCTGCAGCTCAGGTCAGTCATCCCTTGAGAGCAGAGAGAGGTCAGACAGCACACAGAGGAGAACTAGGCACCAGTCTTTCCCTCAAAGCCCCCCTATCCCAGAATCAACTCTATGGAAGAACAATACTACTGGGGAGGAAAAAGTTCTGAGCAGAGGAAATAGCATCTGCCATGAAACAGAAGCTGGAGAGAACACGGGTCATTTCTGGAAACATCATATGCCTGGGTGTAGCTGGCCCAGAGGGTGCAAGTGAATGAGGTGCACACAGGTGCACAGAGGTGCACAGAGGGCCTGGCTAAGGAGCTTGGATTTCCCTTCAAGGGTGACAGGAAGCTACTGAAGGTTTTTTATGATCAGATTTGTTATGGAAAATCTCTGGGGCAACATGGAAGAAGGTTTGTAGGGACAAGGCTGGAGGCAGGGAGGCCAGTGGGGAGGCTGATGCATTAGGGCAGACCTGGGGCAGTGGGATGGGAAGCAGTCAGGGGTTTGAGAAGGCCCAGGAGGTGAGCAGGGTGATGTAGGAGGAGATGGGGAAGGGGCCCACTCATGGGAGGAAAGAGGACATTTGACCTGCGTCTGGATTCTTGATGCTTGAGTCAGCATTTGTTGCCGGGGTGGGCTGGGGAGAAAGAGCTTTCTGATCCAGTTCCAGGGCTGAGATTTCCTGAAGGCAGATTTCACTGGGGGCATCTGCAGTGTCCTCGCCTCTTCCTTTCTGGCGTATTTGCACAATTCAGAGCTCACGGGTCGCTTGAGCCCTGCAGCAAAGCTCCCTGACCTGGACGATGAGCTCAGAGGACCGGGAAGAGAACCTCCCACTTTCCCCACAAAGCACCTCTGAACATGAGCGTCTGACTCCATGTCAAAATTTATTGACTCAGTTTGTATAACCTCATTCCCTGGAGACGTTCTAAAGCCCTTGGTTTCACCTCATGTGTTTGGGACTAGAAATAAAGAACTTGCTAGTGTTCTAGAGCTGGAGTTGAGTGTTCCTGATCCCCATCTGCCTGTTCACCCACTCATTCATTCATTCATTCATCAGCATATATTTATTAAGTATACTGTATGCCAGACACTGTGAAACAGTTATTGCCTCAAGGAGCTTACAGGAAAGGGGGAGTCAGACATCAAACAAACAATAACCAAATAAATCATTACAAAACAGGAACAGAACAGGGTCCTGGAACAGAGAGGGCAGCAGGGACATGAGAAGGAGCCAGGCACAAAAAGGCTCTAGGCCAGAGCACTGCAGGCAGAGGCGGAGTGCAGTTGCCCAAGACCCTAAAATGGGGAAGAGCTCAGGCTCCCCGAGGGCCTGGAAGAAGCAGTCTGGCTGCCGAGGGGGTCAAGGAGGAGGGAGAGCCAAGATGGGGCTGGTGAGGGAGGCAGGGGCCAGGCCTCATAGGGCTTTGGAAGCCAAGAGCATCCTTGTCTACAGCTGCACAGAGCTTTCTGGAGAAATCCATACTTCATCTGGCCTCCAGGGCCGTTTCCTGGGTCCCTGCCACCTTCCCTGGCTCACACTTTGCCCTCCAGCCATCCCCGATCTGCTGAGAGTTGCTGCCATTTTGTTTCCCTGGGCCCTGGCCCAGGTGTGGGACTCATGTGTGCCCTACCCCTTCCTGGAGAACGTTGCCCAGCCCTGGTGCCCTTTATCTGAACACTGGATCCTTCCGCCCTGCTCTGCACTGGGGCCTGCACAGTCATAACCCTCACAGGGCCGGGTCCTCCTTGTGCTTGGAATGCCTGGGGCAAAAAGCAAGTCTCACTCCTTTCCAGATCCCAAACCGTGGCTCATACAGTGGCTTGCAGCAAACATCCACTGCACTGATGTGCAGAAGCGAGACCCTCACATTCCCACACACACACCCCCTCACATCCCACCCTCAGACATACCCAGACAGACAGGCAACCTGGCCCAAACCACCTTTCGTTCAGGCAGGAGAGAGTGCTGGAATAGCTGCACCTGGCCTTCTGCTCTTTTCCATGCCCTCTTCATAATCCCATCCACCACCACCCCACAAACATGGTCAGACAACAAGGTCCTTCCCGATGTAACCTCACTTTCCCCTTTCCGCCTCTGCCCCTTCCCTCCAGACTTCAGGCACTGAACTCCCTGAATGCGTCCTTGTGCCTCTGCATCCCCTCTGCCTGGAAAGCTTCCATTCCCAGCCACTCTGGTCCCTGCTCATCTCAGAACCATTTCAAATATATCCTCTTGCCTGAAGTCTTCCCCAAAAGTCTTCAGGCAATATTTAGCCACTTCCCTGTGTGTTTGTGGTCCTCAGAAACATTTTTCCTAGCAGTCTAGGATTAACAATTGGCTGTGTGCTTCCCGTTTCAAGAGGCAGTGTGGAATTATACTGTACCCTTTTGCTTACTAAGCACTGATGAGGCGCCAGGCTCTGTTCTCAGTGCTGGACATGGAATTATTCATGTAAACCTCACAACAGCCCTTCGAGGGAAGGACTACCATATCTTTGTTTTTTAGATAAGGAGACTAGGGCACAGAGAGGTTATATAACTTATTAAGGTCACACAGCTAATAAGTAATACAGTCAGGAGCCTAATTCTATGAAGTATGACTTGGGCTCTTAGCCGATGCTATCTTCCTCATCAGGCATGGACTGAGATATTTACCTATTCACTAACTATTAATTGAGCACCTACAATGGGTCAGAGATAACTCCACACACTGGGCAAACAGTAAGAGGAGGACAGGCGAGGTCCCTGCTCTCTTAAAGTTTCCCTCCTAATGGGGAGGGAGGCAGATGATAAGTAACCAGAAAAGATAATTGTAGATTATTGCAGGCAAGCATAGAAAGAGAGTATAACAAACAGGTGATGGGATGTAGAGGGGCCAGGCTGGGCAGGAGGAGTTTAGAAAGGAACATCAGGGAAGACATCTTTAAGGACAGTTGTGTTTCAACTAGAAGCGCCCAAAGATAAACCAGGTTCTAGCCTGGTCCTGTCACTTACTAGCTGCGTGACCTTGAATGAGCTGTTTAATCCCTTTGAACCTGAGTTTCCTCTTCAGTCAAAGAGGTGTCATAACAGTATCTGCTTCTCAGAGTTCTGACGATTAAATCAGATAATGCATGTGAAGCCCTGCAGTGGCTTGAATGGTCCAAAAGATATATCCGTATTCTAATATCTGGAACCCATAGCTGCATTCTTATTTGGAAAAGTGGTCTTTGCAGACGTAATTAAGTTAAGGATCTTGAGATGAGATCATCCCTAAATCCAATGACACATGTCCTTATAAGAGACACATAGAGGGGAAGATAGACAGGGGAAGAGAAGACCATGTGACCACAGAGGCAGACACTGGAGTGATTCAGCCACAAGCCAAGGAATACCTGGTGCCACCAGAAGCTAGAAGAGGCAAGGAAGGAGTCTCCCTGAGAATCTTCAGGGGGAGGGTGACCCTGCCAACGCTTTGCTTTTGGACTTTTGGGCTCCAGAACTGTGAGACAATGAACATCTATTGCCACCAAATTTGAGGTAATTGTTACAGCAGCTCCAGGAAACTAATGTAAGCCCTGCCCGCAATCCCTGCCTATGGATTTGTAGCAAATCCAAATGTTAGCCCCCGCTTCCCTCCATGCCATCTGTCACGCTCCTCATCACATACCTCAAGAGCTTCAACCTCTCAGTAACACTGCCATTTTCTCAACATGGGTTGCTCTTGTGTACCTTGCCAGTCCTTTCTCCCTTAGTGAAGTCCTAGGCATGCTTCAAAACCCAACTCATCACGTGCCACCTCTTCTGGGAAAGCTTCCCTTGTCTTCATGTGCTCTCACAGCACTTTGTGTGTCTTCCCTCCACTTAACACTCGACCTCCTATATCAAGATTTCCCATTCAATTGTATGTGTCTTGAAAGTAGGGACCAAACCTTGTTTGCCTTTGTGGTCCCAGCTTCTAGTGCATGGCCTGGCCCAGGGTGGGGGGAGCCCCATATCCCACCTTCCCTACCCCATGCCATTTTCCTCATTTTTGGCACAAAACACTACCTGCAGTGTATTTTCAGAGCCCCTCTTAACTGTGTCCACAGACTGGGAGGGTAACTGGAAAGGAAATGGGAGAGCCCCACTGGATAAAATCACCTGCGGAGGGTCATCTCAAGTACATTTTGACTGACACCATTAGGATTCATAGTAGCCCCTGAAGTGACCTCCTTGTCTGTCTGCTGAGTCCCCTGAAGATGAGAAGCCTTTCTGTGATGGGGTGGGGGGCAAGGGAGGGCTGGACCTTCCCTGATGCACAATGTCATGCAGTTCTCTCAAGCAGCTATGTTCCTACTCCAGCAGGGTGCCAATCCCACTTCCACCTCTCATGAGCTGTGTGACCTTGGGCAAGATGCTTCACCTCTCTGAGCCCCTGTTTCCTCATCTGTTAAATGAGGGCAAAAATCCTACCCCACAGGATGAATGTGAGGATTAAATGAGATGATGCCTGTAAATTGCCTCATGCTGTCCTGGCACATGGTCATAACTGATAATAGTAATATTGTTGACTGTTCAGTAATGAACTAGGTACTGTGTCAAGTGCTTTACTCCTCATGATGGTCCTATAAGCCCAGTCACTACCCCCATTTTCCAGCTGTGGAAACCGAGGCACAGAAGGGCGATAACTTGTCTGGGCATGATTGGAACTCTAGAATATCTGATTCTAAAGTCCTCGATCCTAATCATGACTTTAAGTGGCCTTTTGATGAATATTATTTCCCTGACCTGCAGCTGCATTTGCTTTTAATAGTACAGTGAAGCGAGATGTTCCATGTGATATGATATGTACAATAAACTCATTCTAGAAGGCTAGGTCACCAAAGACGTGGAAAGCCCAGGAAGAGAGTGGAGCAAAACAAGAATCCTTCCACTGTCTGTTGAGCCAGGACACTGATCTCAGACCCTCGTTATACCAGGAAACATGAAATTCATTAGCATTCAAATACAGAATCATTTCCACACCATAATATCCAATAAACCACCTGTTTTTTTATATATATATAAATATATAAATATGAAGAAGGCATACATATACCTAAAATACATATATATGAAGAAGAAAAACTCTGGAAACCTCAAAGCAATAGAAACACTAACATCAGGGGGAAAAGAAGAAAACTTTGTGAGGAGATAAAAAGAGAAGGGCCAACAGATATTCAGCTTTTGTACACAGCAGCCAGAACCTCCAGGGACAGAATTAGGCCACTTGGTGCCTTGTTCCTGGTGCAGTCCCAGAGCTCCTGACCATAGGACTTGAGTGGAAATTGCAGGGGGGAGTCGCAACCCCTGTAAATCCTGCCCAAACGACACCAGGAATTTTCCTGGCTCCTTTCCCTGCACCAACTAGTGGCTGCAGGAGAGCCCGTGGATCCAGCTTGTCAAGGCTGGAGAGCCCAGCTTTGCCGATTAGTTGTTGTGTCATCCTGAGCACGTTGCTTGCCCTTTGGAATCCTCAGTTTCCCTTTCTCTGAAATGGGGGTGATGCTGACAGCTCCCTCGCACTGGCTGGGGTCAGGCTGGATGACACAGTGAGCACATGGCAGCATTCCCAGGAAGCCTGGCCCCTGGGAAATGCTCAACACAATGCAGCAGTTACCTTCCTTAAGACACATGGGGCACGTACGTGCATTGCAACCCTACGGGGTAACTACTATCAACACGCCCATTTTACAGAAGGTGCATCTAGCAGACTGAATTTAGTCCCCGATTTAGATATGTTCTCAGTCTTACCCCACATCCCTGAAGAGGTGAACCCGTTGTAAATAGGGTCTCTTGAAGATGTTATTTTAATTAAGTTGTGGCCCAAATGAATGAAGCTGGGCTTTAATACAGGTAACTAGAGGCCTTTATAAGCAGAAGAAACTCAGGCAGAGAGAGAGAAGGTGTGAGCATTTATTAGGGGGCTTACGTGGGGCCTTGCCCTCCATGGTCGGAGAGAAGATCCTAAAGGGTCTAAGGCTGGTCGTGGTCTAGATCCTCATCCTCGACCATGGGAGGAGAGACGGGTGCTTCCGAGGGTCGAGGTCCATACTCGCCACAAAGCGAGAGCGGTCTCTCATACCAGATGTCTACGTGTGGATGGGGAGGGCACATGAAGGGCAGCACGATTAAAAAGTGCAGTGCTCAGGGCAGATAATAAAGGAACGGACACTCACAACGTTTCTCAGCAGGGCAGAAGTTAAACTTTCAGGGGAACTATGTAAAACGAGCATTTACAATATTAGTCAGCAGGGCCGAAGTTACAACTTTACAGTACTTACGAAAGGGACCTATTGATACCAAGGTGGTCGAGCAGCTCACAGAACAGATCATTCTCAGGATCTCTGGGAGAGAAGTCTAAGCATACAGGACTTACGTGTCAGTCACAAGCTCACAAACAGTTATTTCTCAGGCTTGCTGTATAATTATTAAGAAATGAAATGCTGCTGTAACTTAGAAGGGAAAAGAACTAGAAGGGTTGTGGGAAAAATGCAAAGCCATATTCGCTACAGAAGGCCACAGGGAAAAGTAGGACGTCAGCGTGACCCCGGAAGAGAAAAGAGAGGACATTGCCCTATTAACGGGAGGCAGGGTTTCAAGCCCTGGAACCCCAAGGATGGTAGCAGATCAGCACGAAAAAGCAACAGCCTTCGGGGTGAAAGCAAGCCTTACCGATACCCAGATTTGGGGCTCCTTCTAGCCTCCAAAACTGTGAGGTGATAAATTCCCTTTGTTTAAGCCAACCTATCAGGAGCCATTTGTGATAGCAGATTAGGGAAACTAAGACAGTGGAGCAGAATCAGACAGAATGACTTTACCTAAGTGAGGGCAGAGTGAGGATTTGAACTCAGTTCTGTCAAACTCAGAAGCCTTTCCAGCTATTATGCAGCCTATAAACCTTGCCCACATTAATGTTTATTTGTATAAAAATGCATCATGCTAATATTATAAAGTAATATTGGAATGTACATTAATGTTACAAGATGTAACATTACAAGAAGTAACATTAACACCAAGCAAAAATACAACCAAAGCAAACTATGGACAGTAGTATATAGTAATATATTAATAATCTTCCAATAAGGGTTTAAAAAAAAAAAAACTAAGGGAAAGAAACTAGACACAGGGTACTACATATTGCTTAAATCCATCTAAAAAATATAAATACAAATAAACTAGAGAGACAGAAACAGAATAGCAGCTATGTACGGCAGGGGAAGCATGGAGAGATTGAGAGGTGTGTTTGCTTGGTTTTTGTGTACTATTATTATTATTGGAATAATGAAAAAGCGCTCTAATAATGATTGAAGTGATGAATGCACAGCTATGTGATTATACCAAATACCACTGATTGTACACTTTGGATGGATTGTATGCTTTATCAATATGTATCAGTAAAATTGATTTGTTGAAAAGAAAAACAATATTGAAACTCTAAGAGGAAAATCACCCATAATAATCCCGCCACGATCCCAAATCCCATGTCTATCTGCTTGCTTCTTGGTCTTCATTCCTCTGCTCCCATCCCATCTTACACACTGGTCATCCATGCAACTTTCTATGGTCACATAGAACATCCTAACATACCAAGTCTGGACTGGTCCAGAACTGAGTGAGGCCTCAACTTTGCCATCTGTAAAATGGCTCTAAGTCATTACATGGACCACACAAAACTCTCATGAGGGCCAACCAAGAAGAACAATGCGAAAGTGCCACGTAATTGCTAACGTGATATGCCAAAGCTTCTTGTTGCCGTCTTTGTTAGGCATCTTAAGGGCTGAATTCGGTCCGGGTATTTCCTCAGCATAAGGACCAATGGTTGCCTGGTGTTCCAGGGAGGGCCGTACTTTCCCAGGGCCCCGTACTTTCCCAGGGCCCTGTACGTGTTTGTTGGTAATGAGTGTTAAGGGGACAAAAGGCATCTCTGACGTGGCCCATATCCGCTCTGGCCTCTCCTGCCTCCTGCCCCGCCCCCCCAGTCCAGCCTCCCTGCTGGCAACCATAGGGACCTTCCTGAATGACTCCTCTAAGCATAACATTATGGGGCCCACTCCTCCCCTTACCTCCCACCTCGTGGCACCGTGGGTCTCCAACTTTCCTGAGTATCAGAGCCATCTACGTAGATTAAGATGCAACGTCCTGAGCTCTCTACCCAGAGATTTTGATTCCCTCCATCTGCCATGACACCCACAAATCAGCATTTTTCCAACAAACCCAGGAGGTTTGGATGCCACTGAGCCTATAACTAGGTAAAGACAAAGCCCCAAATCCTGGGTCTGGCTCTTAAAGGGAAGAGGGCAAGGGTCTCCCATCCCTTGATTGCCCGATACTCAACTTGGCAGTTTACATATATTCACTCAGTCCTACCTAGAATCCCATTAAGTGGGCACTGGTGATGTTCCTGGTTTTCAGATGGTGAAACTGAGGACCGGAGAGGTTGGAAAAATTGCTAGGATGACCCATCCCATCAGCAGTGGAGCGAGACCTAGAGGCCAGGTCTGCCTGGACCCAAGACACCTTTTCGTCCTGCAGACACTGCACTATCTGCAATATCTGGCTCCTGCCTAATCTGTCACACATCGCCAGTTGGTACCGCCTCAGGCATCCTCACACACGCGCGCGCACACAAACACACACGGACAGAGTACAAAGACAGATACACAGAGACACACACAGAGACACACGCACACTGAGATACAAACACACACACAAACACAGAGAAACACACACACACTCAGGCACATACACAGACATACATGCACACACACAAAGGCACACAGGCACACACACAGAGGCACAGACACAGCACACACAAACAGACACGCAGAGACACACAGAAAGACACACACAGACACACAAAAACAGGCACACACAAACACACAGACACACAGAGACAGACATATACATAGACACACATGCACACACAGAGAGACACACAGAGGCACACACAGACAGGCACATACACACACACTACAGCCCTAGTTCCTAATAGTCCTAGGCTCTCTCCTACCTTTCCCCAGCCTGGAATCCCCCTGCCTCCCTCCCTTCCCCTTGGAGGGTGCCCTGCACCCACCCACCAGGCGGGCTTCCCAGACCGTTCCTCCTCTCTCTCACGAGGATGACCTCTCGGGGCTCCCACAGCTCTTGGCGCTGGCCTCGGTTACACATCGCTCTGCATTATCTTGGCTTCCTGACCTGCCAACCTGTCCCAGCAGACCTGGAGCTCCTCGAGGGCATGGACCACTTGCTTGGCTCTTGCTCTGGACCTGACACAAAGAGCACATGAATATGCCTTGAAGGGCACAGAGACCACATCCATCAGCTCCCACCAAGCCCAGAGATGGGCCTGGGTGAAGGGCCGGGTGGTCTCTGCCCAGAGGGCCAACGATCCAGGTACCGGCCCCTGCCAGAGGTACAGAGCTACCTCACCCCATCCCACAGGTTGCTAGGCCAGACACAGCCTGCATCAGTGTCACCATGGAGACAGGAGCCCTGCAGCCCAAATAGCTTGTTCCATTCAGCTGCTTGCATTCCTCAATTCCCTTTCTTGGCAGAAGCATTGATAAAAAAGAATCAGGTCAGCAAAATTGGTTTGGAAAATTAGAAATCATCTTCTCCCAGTTCCCATGTGTGGAGCTGCCAAGCATGCCAGTGGGGGTTTCTGAGCCAGCTTAACTCCTCCACATCTTCTTATAATTCCTGCAAAGCTCAGAAATAATAGCTGCCAATCCCACAATCTAGCACACACAGCAGTATCTCCTCTGGACATGTCAGCCATGTTTGGGGAAAGCAGCGTTTCTGCTCCTTCCTTAATTTGCAGGCTTTGTCTGTGGGGAGGAAGGGATTTCTACCTCCCCACCCCTCCCACTCTACACACACATACACACACACACACACTGTGCAGATAACACAGCAGGCCCCAAAATGCTATCCTTAGGAAGGTCTGCTGGCCAGGTTGGTTCTTGACGAGAGTCTGGGAACTTGGATTTTGGGAGGGTCCCCAGTGTTCCCTGAAAAGAGTGGCTCACTGAGTCTAAACTGTACAAGTAATACTGTTCATGCTGAACACCTGCTTTCCACCTAAAAGTCTGGAATTTGGGTACGTGGGAGGCAGAGGGTGCCTATGTGACCAGCCCCCAGTAAAAACGCTGGGCATTGAGTCTGTCCCGCGGCTTCCCTGGTGTGCAATATTTTGCCCATGTTGTCACAACTCGTTCCTGGAGGAATCAAGCACACCCCATATGACTCCATGGGGAGAGGACTCCAGAAGTTTGTGCCTGGTTTCCCCTGGCCTTCGCCCCATGTGTCTTTTCCCTTTGCTGAGTTCACTTTGTGGCCTTTTGATGCCATCAATCATAGCCATGAGCACAACTCTATGCTGAGTGCTGTGGGGCCTCCTGGCCAATCACCGAACCTGGGGAGTGGTCTTGGGGACCCCCAATACAGCTCTTCCCTCTGGTCCCTTCCTGGCTTCTCCTCAAGGAGAAGTCATTGTGTATCTTGTTTCTCAGAGCCTGGCATGCTATACTTTACTAGGGCCACTGGGCCTTAAAGGCAGGCCCCAGGCCCCAGCCCTCTGCCATCCCCTCCCCATCCCCCAGCACCCTGCTTCATGGCTCAGGAAGGGGGTAAGGTCTTATTCTTCCTGCCTGGGGTGGGGATAGGGGGCTAGGCCATCTCTTTTCAGGTCTATCACTATGGCTCTCCTCCTCTGTGGCCTCTTGACCTACGCTATTGCCAGGAGAGCCTGACACTAGAAACTGAGGATAAACACATTCCTACCATCTACCTCGCATTTCCCCCCTCTGGTGAAGGAGAGGATGCTTTGGACTGACCTTTCTGTGTACTGCAGTGGTGGAATTCCTCCCCCATGGCACAGGTGGGCGAGGAGGGATGGAAAGCTAGAGATACAAATAGGCCTTCCATCCTGAGCTCCAACCCTTAGCTTTGCTCGCTGGAGAAGCTGCCCTGTCAGGGTTTCCCAGTGCTTGTAAGGAGAATAGATCAGTTCCTGGGCTCCCTTTGGGATCTTTCTTTATAGACATAATCTCCTTGGCAGGGAACCTCAGAAGCAAAGAGTGGTAGGATTGTCCCACTAAACAGCTGGCATTCATTAAATACTAATGAGATCATTTTCTTTTGGAGTCATCAGACTCAACACATTTGGAGGAAGTTCTGCAACATCTCTAAGCCTCAGTTTCTTCACCCATAAAATGGGTGTTACAACAATCCCCAGCTCCCAGAAGGGTTGAAAGGTTAAATGAGATCATAAAAATCACCTGTCCAGCTTTGGTCTGAAATGGCATTTTCAGTAAATGGCTGTGTAGTGGAAAGAGTTTTGTCAAAATAGTATTTCCTAGGTGGAAATATAAAATGGTAAGACAGATTCAGAGAGGGATCACCTATTGACAACCTTGTTTGCAGCC
>JAQZBX010064242.1:0-16533 GCA_029593785.1 Cabassous unicinctus
GGGCCGATGACCTGATGACCAGAGTGAAGCTGGAATTGGGGTCCTTGTTCACTAGACGGAGTCAGGGCCCCACTCTCCTGGTCTGTATGGGGCTAGGGTTGCACCCCCAGCCTCAAGTCTGAGGGTGAAGAGAGAAAGCGGACGGGCACACACGGGGGTCTAAGGACATCCAAGGCTCCTGAGCATGCAAAGAGCTTGTCCCTCTTCTTTGGCGGTAGAGGGTGCAGCTGTGCCTTTGCTGAGCTCATGGCTGTGCTATATTAGCCATTATTCTACAGCCAATGTTTACTGGACCCTTAGGGTATCTTTTAAACAATTTATACATGATTCAAAGGGTGAGCTATGAAGCAAGACTGCTTGGGTTCAAATCCCAGCTCCACCACTCAGTGGATGTCAATGTGGAGCAAGAAAACTGCCCCATGCCTCAGTTTCCCCACCGGTAAACTCATAGAATAACTATATTTCTGCCTTATAGGGTTGTTGTGAGAAGTAAGCCTTAATCCACATGAATCTCTTCAAACAGGATTTGCACATAGTAAATGCTCAATAAACACAAGCTGTTACCATCTCAGGGACATCTCACAGCCACACCACTTAAGCATCAATGTGGCCACACCCATTTCATAGAGGGGGAAACTGAGGCTCAGAGGACTTAAGTAACTTGTTTGAAACCCACAACCAGGAGGTGGTAGAGCTCCAGACTGGACCTTAGCCACTGCCCCAAACCACCCGGCCCCACGCAGCCACAGAGCTAACTCCTCCAGCAACCGAGGAGCCGTCCATGGCCACTGAAACCTAGCAGACAGGCGGGCCCTGCCCCATCCTCACACTCCAGCTGACCTCACCTTCGATCTTTGCTTACTCCCTCTGAAGCTGGTTCTGATGCACTTACATCAGAGGCCCCAGGTCTGACTTAGCGGGTGGGGGGTAGAGAATGGAGGGTTCAGAATTCCCAGCTGCTTCTAGGGACGTGCCCCGGCCCTGGAGCCCTCAGCCAACTTCCACTTGGGGAGAGGGCCCTCCGAAGCGTGTGCCCAGGCCGGGTAAGACCCACAGAGGCCTTTCCCCCCAAGCCCCCAGCCCCCTCCCACCCACCTGGGCCCAGCTCCAGGATTTGCCCCTAGCCACCACTCAGCCCACCTGGACCTTCTGCCCCCACCGCTGCCGCCCCTGCTCACACACCCTCCTGAGGGCTAAAAACCGCTGGTGATCTGGGGACTTACTGGGGTGGGCCGCAGAGCAGCGGCAAGGTCGCCCTCCTGCCGCCATGACAGCCTGGAGCTCAGGTTAATCCATAACCGCAAATATTTGCTTGGCCCTTGGTGCTGAGGCTCCCTCTCCACAGATAAACAAACAAGTGCGCCGACGCTGCCGTCCCCGTTCTGGGTGTGCAAGCCGGCTCTGCTCCCATTTCGCCCCAGCGGCGCTGGCTGAGGGCGGGGAACGTTGTCCCCACTTTGCAGATGGGAAGACCGAGGCCCAGAGATGCTGCCATTTGCCCATGATCGGTACAGCCCATGATCATTCCCTATTTCATGGATTCTAGGCTGCCATTCGTGGTACGGTGCAAAAAACAAAACAACAACAAACCACACCCCTACCCCCAAAACCAACACTGCCTGTGACACAGTGACATGGCATCCTGATGTCTGCTGTGTCAAAACCTGAAAAGATATGCCTCGCGGGGTCCCCAGCACGTCGATGCCGGGCCCTCGGCTGGACTCTGAGCTCCAGTTGCTCCTACATCTGCAGGTAGTGAAGATGATGACCTCTATTTTGCAGAGGAGGACCTTCAGAAAACTTGAGTTCCTCACCCAGATACGCTGAGCTGGTGAGTGACAGGCCTGCGTGAGAACTCAGCGCTTCCTAGCACCCCTTGGCCTCCGACCTGAAAAAGTGAGAAAAGTAGACAGGATCTGGACCAGCTGGAGTCCAGGGATACAGGAAAGGAGAACAGTTTGTGTCCTGCAGTCGAAAATTTATTCAGCATCTTCTCTGTCCCGCTGTACCCGAGATATCCCATTTCTTCCCTGTCCTGCCCCATTCTTGAAGGTCTTGACCACACTCCTCAAAGTCTGCGCCCCTGTACAAGTCACGTGATCCACCCCGCTGGCCTCAGCTGACTCCGGGGACATCAGATCCCCTTCCCCAAGCCCCCAGGATTGGGGCCTCTCAGCCCTTGATCCCCTGTGGAGAGACTTTGGATGACCTGGAGAGACTTTGAAGCCAGGGCCTGGGCATCCACTTTTAGGCTCAAACCAGAGGAAGCAGAAGAGAAGAAAAATGGAGAAGTCTGGAGAGGGGCCGCAACAGGAGACTGTAGAGTCCTGGCTGGAATGTCTTCTGTTCCCTGCAGCCAGCCGCCACCTAGTAAGGCCCAGTGCCCTGCCAGGGGCTGTAGAGGATGTAGGGCCCCCTCTGCAGTTGGTACAGCCCGGAAATCTAAAAAGGCGGTTCCCGGGACTCATGGGAATGCTCATAGAATTCAGAGAAAGGGACAAGCTGGGGGGCCAGGGAAGGCTGCCTGGAGGAAGTGGAGCTTCAGCTGGACATCAGAGAGTAGGCAGGACTAAACAAAATGAGGAAGGCACCCCTCCTCCCCCAGGTGGGGAAGGAATGGGGAGGCACGGAAGACAGGGGTGGGGATGGGGGAGTCTGGGTTTGAACCTGTGGGAAGTGAGGAACCAGCGGCCATCGGTGAGGTCCGTGGCAGTGCCCAGAGCACCCAGGCGGGAAGTGGGAAGGCCGCACATGTGTCCCCCCTGCCAGAGGGGGTGCCTGCTGCACCCTCCTTTTGCTCCAGGAGTCCTCCCACAGGTCTGCAGCAGTCAGTGTTCTGGCCTCCCCCATTTCCCCCTCACCTCCTGCAACCCCCCGCCAGTACCCCTTCTCAACCTTGCCCCAACACCTGGCTCCGCCCAGGGGCGGGTTCCCGCCTGGCTCCTACGCTTGGCGTCGTCGCGAGGGCGCGGGCGGTGCAGGTGTCTCTGCGCATCTGCCGCGGATCTCCAGCAGGGGGCGCTGCTCTGCTTCCCCCGCAGGAGCCAGGCGCGATCACGCGCCGGTCTCCGGGCTCCGCTGCACGGCTGTTCCGCCAGGGGACTCTGGAGTCTCCCTTTCCAGGTGCCAGTCACTCCACGGTGGGTGCGAATCCCACTCAGAGCAGCCCCGCAGAGGCAGGGCTTTGGGCCGCTGAGCCAGCTGCGATTTCGAGAGAGGGGTGGGGGGACGTCTGGGTGCAGGGGACTGGCTGCAGGAGTTAGGGCGCAGGCTGAGGACCAGAACCACACACCTACCGGACAAACAGAAACCGACACCGGGGGGCGCGGGGAGGGGACGGGACGGGACGGAGGGGGTTCTCTAAAACAAAACGATTTTGTTCTGGCCATCTACTTGACCTTGAGGTCAGGCTCACACAGGTTTGAACCTCAATTTGGCTTCCTCCTGGGCTGGTGGCCTTGATTTCAGCTCCCTGGGTCTCAGTTTCCACATCTGTAAAATGAGGGGAAGGGAGGCAATAATATGACCCACCTCGTGAGGTGATCGTGAGGATTAACATTTTATGTGTCTTAGCCTCTCTTGGCTCCCCAAAATGTCCTATAGAGATTAGGCACCACCGGAAGCTGTGCTGGGATCAAAGCCCAGGGACAATGGTGTTTTGCCTCCTAAATGCCTCGTAAAGGTCGGGGAGTGGGCGCCCAGGAAGTGGCCAAGGGGAAAGGGCTTTCCTCTGGTCTGGGCTGTATTCTCACCTAGTACATGTCCCCCCTCTGGGCTGCTTTTCAGGGTGACAGAAGGTGGATCCCCCGCCCCTGTGGGAGTCCGTGTGTCCCTCGCTGTGCGTGTAAGGTGTGGCTGCTGGAAGCTCAGGGCTTTCCCCAGGGAGGGTCGGGATGAGACAGCCTACAGGGACCCCAGCCAGCACCCCATTAAGAAGAGGAGACAGATGGAGACCAATGGCAACAGAGAATGACACATGGCTTTTTTCTTTTAGAAAAATAAGGTCAGGTCTACTGAAATATAATTTCCACGCAATAAAATACATCCTTTTAAAATGTGCAGTTCTATTCGTTTTGACAAGTGAATAGGAAGGATAGTGTAACCAGAACCACAGTCATGATAGAGGACATTTCTGTCACCCTGAAAGTTCCTCTGCCCCCCGCCGTCCCCGGCAAGTACTGATCTGATATCTGACCCTGTAATTTTCCTTTTCTACAAACGCATAATAAATGGAATTACACAGAATATAGGCTTTTTAATATAATTTTTTTAAATTAGAGAAGTTGTAGGATAACAGAAAAATCATGCATAAAATAGAATTCCCATATACTATCCTATTATTAATGTTTATTGCAATTGATGAAAAAATATTTTAATAATTTATTATTAACTATAGTCCGTGGTTTACAGTATCAATGTTTGTGTTGTCCAGTTCATGGATTTAAGTTTTATTTTTATGCTAGTAACCTATATGCAACCTAAAATTTCTCCCTTTTAACCACATTCAGATATGTATTTCAGTGCTGTTAATTACATTCACAACGTTGTGCTACCATCACCACCATCCATTACCAAAAATTTTCCACCACTCCAAACAGAAATTCTGCACCAATTAAGCTTTTTTTTTTTTAAAGATTTATTTTTTATTTATTTATTTATCCCCCCCTTGCTGCTTGTGTTTGCTGAGTCCATTCGCTGTGTGCTTTTTTCTGTGTCTGCTTATCTCCCCCTTGCTGTGAGGTCCTGCTGCATCAGCCCACCGGCCGGCCAGCCCTCACAAGGGGGTGCCGGGAAGCGGACCCGGGGCCTCCCATATGGTAAACGGGAGCTCTATCCATTGAGCCACACCCGCTTCCCACCAATTAAGCTTTAACTCCCCATTCCCTCTTCCCACCCCAGCCCCTGGTAACCTGTATTCTAGTTTCTGACTCTATGAATTTCTTTATTCTAATTATTTCTTATCAACTAAACCATACAATATTTGTCTTTTTGTGTATGGTTTATTTCACTCAACTTGGTGTCTTCAAAATTCATTCACATCATATATGTATCAGAACTTCACTCCTTTTTATGGCTAAATGATATTCCATTGTATGCATATACCACATTTTGTTTATCCATTCATCAGTTGGTGGACACTTAAGTTGCTTCCATCTTTTGGCAATTGTGAATAATGCTGCTATGAGTAGCAGTGTGCAAATATCTATTCAAGTCCCTTCTTTCAATTTTTTGGGGTTTATACCTAGAAGTGGGATCACTGGGTCATATGGTATTTTAGTTTCCTATGCTGCTTAAAGCAGATACAGTGAAATGGGTTGGCTTTAAATAATGGGAATTTATTGGCTTACAGTTTGAGACCATGAGAATGTCCAAATCAAGGCATCATCAAGGTGATGCTTTCCTCCTGAAGACCGGCTGCCAGCCATCCCTGGCTCCTCTGCCACATGTCAGGGAACATGGTAGCATCTACTGGTATCACACTTCTCCTCCAGGTTTCGTGGATTTCAACTTCTTGCTTCCATGGCTCTCTTTCTCTCTCTCTTTATTCCGTTTATAAAGGACTCCATTAAGAGGATTAAGAGCCACCCTGGGCCATGACAGAAGTAACCTCATCAAAAGGTCTTACTTACCTCCAGAACTGAGCTGTCTGTGGAAGCAGCTGGAGGACAGAGGAGAGCCAAGTTGAGAAAAGACAGTGGCCATGGCTGAACACTTTTTTTTTTAAATTATTATTACTTTTCAAAAGATACTTAGATTACATAAATGTTACACAAAAATATAGGGATTGCCATATGCCTCACTCCCCACACCTCCCACACCCTCCCACTTGAACATCCTTCATTCGTGTGGCACATTCATTGCAATTGTTAATGCATCCTGGGGCTTTGCCATTAAACATGGACCATAGTTCACATTGTAGTCTACACTCTCTCCCACACAGTTCTGCATGTTGTGTGATGATATAAAACAGCCTATATCTGTCATTGCAATGTCACTCAGGATGACTCCCAAGTCCCGAAAAAGCCCCCGTATTACAATTGTTTTTCCCTCTCCCTTCCCCCAGAGCATCCCGTGGCCACTGGCTCCACATCAATGTTGTAATTTCTTCCATTGCTAGAATCACAATATGTCTATAGTAGAATACCAGTAAGTCCACTCTAGACCATAGTTCTTTCCCCAATCCCGAGGATTCTGGGATGCTGATGTCCACTCCACCTCCAACTGAGAGGGGCTTATATCCCATGGGGAAAATGGATGGGACTATCCTGCCTGCAGCTGCAGACTCTCTCCGTTCCCTGGGACGGCCATTGTCCATCATCATCTCTCCGCATGGCTGAACACTTTAAAGAAGCAAGTAGATGTTCTACCTGCCTGGCTTATCTCGAAAAGCCCATACACACGAAGTGTGGATACATCTGTTGTTTCCACTGCATCAACTCACTGCAGAATGAGCCCCAAGGAGAGGGTTTATAGAGCCCCTCTCGCCCTGTGATATCTCAGAAGAACGACATCAGGCCTAATCACCAGCTGGAAGGGCTGGTTTCCAAGGTCAAGGACCTGAAACCTCACCTGAGAACTCTTCAAAAAAATGAACCCAAGTATGCTGTTTCTTTTTCTTTTCAATGTGACCTTGGATGTTGACACAGCCAACAACCACATCATCATTTCTGATGACCCGCAGAGAGTGAAATGTGGGTATTTCAAAAAGAATCGGGAAGGGCATGCTGAAAGATTCCATGCAACTTGTGTCGTAAGCACCCCTCAGTTCATCTCTGGCCACCATTACTGGGTGGTGGACATGGGAACAAGCAAAGAATGGAACCTGGGCAAAGTATCTGTTCTTCAACAATAGGAAATCATACTTTTTTCAGAATGTGGCTTCTGGACTATGGGTTAAATAACTGGAGAGCTCCACTCAGCCAGCACTACACCTGTGACTCCTCTCCTCCATTTCACCAAGTAGGGGTTTTCCAGGGTATCGATACTGGAAACATTTCCTTTTGTGACATTAGCTATGGCTCCTGTATCTTTACATTCACCAAAATTTCTGCTGTAGAGCCACTGCACCCATTTTTTACTCCTACAAATCCAATTAATGATGGTCACAGCTTCCTGAGTATCCGCCCTGTGTTGAATCTGAGCACTGCCACTCCTCCAGTTTAAACTAAGCAAGGCAAATAAAACTTGGAGAACACCACATTTATAAAAACGAATGACTTTGTGCTCATAGCTAAAACCTTTTCCTAATTGTTTCATACCTGATACAATGTTACAGCAGAAAAATATGGAACATTTCATGAATCAAGAACATAAATTGAGTAGATAAATTAAGGCAAATTACATTTCAAATATTAAGTATTTACATGATTGTCTTCTTTGGGTCTTATGTTCACATTTCCATTCCAAAAAATGTCATGAGCTTTCAGATCAATTTCCAAATACTTTCCTTTCAGTTTTCTGTAAGATAAATGAATGTGTTCTGGAGATGATAAACTAAATAAACATTTGGATTTTTTAAAAAAATGGGTTCTTACTCACAATAGGCTTACACGCACAGGAATGGACTAGCTTTAATTATGATTTTCTAGGGTACATGTAGTTCCAAACCACCACTTAACTTTCTGAGAATGGCCACTTTGTTTTCCACTGTGGCTGCATCATTTCACATTGTCACCAACAATGAGCGAGTATTTCTCCACATTGTCTCCAATTGTTATTTTCTGTTTTTGTTTTTTTTTAAATAGTAGTATTTTAGTGGGTTGAAAATGATATCTCATGGTGGTTTTAATTTGCATTCCTCTAATAGCTGATAATGTTGAGCATCTTTTCATGTGCTTTTTTGGCCATTTGTAGAACTTCTTTGGAGAAATGTCTATTCAAGTCTTTTGCTCATTTTTTAAAAAAACTTTTTAAAACTTTATTTTTAAAGAAGTTTTAAACTACAGAAAAGTTACATAGAAAATATAGGGAACTCTCATATACCCCTCCCCTCTCCCTCTCATATTTTCCCCTATTAATAACATCTTATATTAGTGTGGTACATTTGTTACAATTGATGAACACATATTGAAGCATGGTTTATAGTTACAATATGGTTTATACTTTGCACTGTACATAAAAACTCTCAATTCAATTCCATTGGTCTATATGTCTGTCCTTGTGTCAGTATCATGCTTTTGGTTACTGTAGCTTTCTAATAAGTTTTCAAATTGGAAAATGAGGTTCATCTGTCTTCGTTTTTCTTTTCAAGATGGTTTTGGTTATTCAGGGCCCCTACTCTATGATTGTCTTTTCCATGTCTGCAAAGAAGGCTGTTGGAATTTTGATTGGGATCGTGTTGAATCTGTACATCACTTTGGGCAGAATTGACATCTTAACAATATTTACTCTTTTTTTTTTTTTTGTCTTGCAATTGAATATTTACTTTTCCAACCCATGAACATGAATTGTCCTTCCTTTTATTTAGTTCTTTGATTTATTTTAGCAATGTTTTGTAGTTTTATATGTACAAGTCCTTTACATCCTTATTTAAATTTATTCCTAGATCATTATTTTAGTGGTTAGGGTAAATGGATTTTTTTTTCTTGATTTCCTCTTCAGATTGTTCATTATTCACGTATAGAAATACTACTGATTTTTGAGTGTTGATCTTATACCCCACCATTGCTGAACTTGTTTATTAGCTCTAGTAGCTTTGTTGTGGAATTTTCAGGATTTTCTGTATATAGGACCCTGTCAACTGCAAACAGGGAAAGTTTTACTTCTTCCTTTCCAATTTGGATATCTTTTCTTTCTTTTTCTTGCTTAATTCTCCTGGCTAGAACTTCCAGCACAATGTTGTTAACAGTGGGGACAGTGGGCATCTTTGCCTTGTTCCTGATCTTAGAGGGAAAGCTTTCAGTCTTTCACCATTGAGTATGATGTTACCTGTGGGTTTTCCATATATGCCCTTTATTATGTTGTGGAAGTTTCCTTTTATTCTCAGTTTTCTGAGTGTTTTTGTCAAGAAAAAGTGCTTTTCTGCATCTATTGAGATGATGATGTGGTTCTTTCTCTGTTATTTTTTTTTCATTTTTTTAAATTAGAGAAGTTGTGAGCTCACAAAACAATCATGAATAATGTGCAGAATTCCTGTACATCACCCTTCCACCAAAACCTTACATTGTTGTGGAATATTTGTTACAAATTATAAAAGAACATAATCAGACGATTACCAATAACTATGGTCCATAGCATACATTTGGTATATTTTTTCCATACACCCCCTATTGTTTACACCATGTATTAGTATTGTACATTTATTATAGTTTCTGGGAGAACACTCTCATATTTGTACTGTTAACCACAGTGCATCTTTTACCACATGGTTCACTGTGTTATACTGTCCTATGCCTTGTACATTCCATCCAAAGTGTGCACTCAGTGGCTCTCACTTTCATCACAGAGTTCTGCAGTCATCGCCCCATCTTTGTTCTTTTAATGTGGTGTATTATATTAATTCATCTTCTCTTGTTGAACCACCCTTGCTTATATGGGATGAATCCCACTTGAGGATGGCATATAATTTTTTTGGTGTGCTGTTGGATATGATTTGCTAATATTTTGTTGAGGATTTTTGCAACTATATTCAGAAGGAATACTGGGCTATAATTTTCTTTTCTTGTGGTATCTTTATCTGGCTTTGGTATTAAGATGATGCTGGCTTCATAAAATGAGTTAGGGACTGTTCCCTCCTCTTCAATTTTTTGGAAGAGTTTTAGCAGGATGGTATTAATTCTTCTTGGAATGTTTGATAGAATTCACCTGTGAAGCTATCTGGTCATGGGCTTTTCTTTTTTGGGAGATTTTTGATTACTGATTCAATCTCTTTACTTGTAATTGGTCTGTTGAGATCTTCTATTTCTTCTAGAGTCAGTGTAAGTTGTTCTCGAGTTTCCAGGAATTTGTCCATTTCATCTAGGTTGTCTAACTTGTTGGCTTACAGTTGTTCATAGTATCCTCTTATGACACCTTTTATTTCTATGAGGTTAGTAGTAATGGTCCCCTGTTATTTCTGGTTTTAGTTTAAGAACTATTTTCTGGTTTTCTCTATTTCCTTTATCTCCACTCTAATCTTTGTTATTTCCTACCTTCTGCTCACCTTGGGTTTAGTTTGCTCTTCATTTTCTAGATCATCCGGTTTTGAGGTTAGTTCTCTGATTTGAGATCTTTCTTCTTTTTAATGTAAGCATTTAAAGCTATAAATTTCCCTGTCAGCACTGCCTTTTTGCTGTATCCCATAAATTTTGGTAAGTTGTGTTTTCATTTTCGTTAGTCTCAAGATATTTCCTAATTTCCCTTGTGATTTCTTCTTTGATGCAGTGGTTGTTTAAGGGTGAATGGTCTAAATTCTACGTATTTGAAATTTCTAATTCTCCCTATGTTATTGATTTCTAGCTTTTTCCACTGTGGTACTAGAAGTTAAATTGTAGGGCTTCAATATTTTTAAATATATTGAGATTTATTTTGTGACCTAAAGTATGTTCTAGCCTGGAGAATGACCCATGTGCACTTGAGAAGAATGTGTATTCTGTTGCTGTTAGATGAAGTGTTCTATTTTTGTCTGTTAGGTCAAGTTGATTTCAAGTATTGCTCAAGTCTTCTATTTCCTCATTAATCTTCTGCCTAGATGTTCTATCCATTATTGAAAGTGGTGTATTAAAGTCTCCTACTGGGAAGTGGATGTGGCTCAAGAGATTGAGCTCCTGCCTACCACACGGGAGGTCCCTGGTTTGGTTCCTGGTGCCTCCTAAAGAAGAAAGTTAGCAGGGGCAACAGGCAGGCGCGGCAGGTTGGCACAACAAGATGATGCAATGAGAGACACAAGAATAAAAATACAATGAGAGGGAAGCGAATGTAGCTTAAGCAATTGGGCTTCTGCCTACCACATGGGAAGTCCCAGGATTGGTTCCCAGTGCCTCCTGGAGAAGGGGAGCTGATGCAACAAGATGACTCAACAAAAGAGACACAAAGAGGAAAGATAATGAGAGACACAACAAACCAGGGAGCTGAGGTGGCTCAGGTGATTGAGTGCCTCTCTTCCACATGGGAGGTCCCAGGTTTGGTTCCTGGTGCCTCCTAAAAAGAAGACGAGCACACACAGAAAGCACACAGCAAATGGGCACAGAGAGCAGACAGCGACCTCAAACAAAGAGGGGGAGGGATAAATAAATAAAATAAAACTTAAAAAAAAAACACAGTGAGAGACACAACAAAGCAGGAAGTAGAGGTGGCTCAAACAATTAAGTGCCTCCTTCCCACATTGGAGGTCCCGGGTTCAGTTCCTGGTGCCTCCTAAAGAAACAAGGAAGACAAATAAACACAGCAAGTGCAAACAATGAGGGGGTGGGGAGAAATAAATAAAAAAAATAAAAATAAAAACAAGCTTTCTCTTTGGGGAAAAAGAAAACTCTCCTACTATTAATGTAGAACTGTCTTATTTTTCCCTTCAAATTTGTCAATATTTGCTTTATGCATTTTAGGACTGTGCCATTAGGTGCATATATATTTATGATTGTTATGTCTTCTTGTTGAATTGACCCTTTTACTAGTATATAGTGACCTTCTTTGTAACAATTTTTTTTTTTCAAAGATTTATTTATTTATTTATTTATCCCCCCCTTGCTGCTTGTGTTTGCTGTGTCCATTTGCTGTGTGTTTTCTCTGTGTCTGCTTATCTCCCCCTTGCTGCGAGGTCTTGCTGCATCAGCCCACCGTGCCGCGCGGGCCAGCCTGCCCTCACAAGGAGGCCCCAGGAAGCGAACCCGGGGCATCCCATATGGTAAACGGGAGCTCTATCAATTGAACCATACCCGCTTCCCCTTTGTAACAGTTTTTGACATAATGCCTATTTTATCTGATATTAGTATAGCTACCCTGGCTCTGTTTTGATTGCCATTTGCATGGAATATTTTTTTCCATCCTTTCACTTTCAACGCCCCCTGTGTCTTTGAATTTATGGTGAGTCTCTTGTAAATAGCATATAGTTGGGTCTTGCTTTTTATTCATTCTCCCTTTTAACTGTAGAGTTTAATCCATTTACATTTAAAGTAACTACTGATAGTGTGTGTCTCTCTTCTGTCATTTTGCTATTTGGTCTTTATAAGTCATACCTTTTTCTGCCCCTCAATTCTTCCACTAATGCCTACTTCCATATTTATTTGATTTTTATATTGTACCATTTTTGAAGCATTTTTTTCTTAATATATTTTTCATATATTTTCTTTGTGGTTTCCATGGGGCTTAAATTTAACCTCTAAAATCTGTAACAATCATATTTGATATGATGTCAACTTAACTGCAAACACTGTTCCTATATTCCTCTTTCCTCCACTTTTTTGCTGTACATGTTACAAATTATCTCTTTATACATTGTATGTCCAACACCATGTATTTATAATTACTTTTTATGTATTTGTATTTTATTTGTTTTATTTTTATTTTTTTAAGATTTATTTTATTTATTTATCCCCTCCCCTTGTTGTTTGTGCTCAGTCTGCTCATCTTCTCTTTAGGAAGCACCGGAAACTGAACCTGGGACCTCCCATGTGGGAGAGAGGCACTCAATTACTTGAGCCATCTCCCCTCCCTGCTTCATTGTCTCTCATTGTGTTTCCTCTGTGTCTCTTGTTGTGTCACCTTGTTGCATCATCTCACCGTGCCAGCCCATCATGCCAGCTCACTGTCTTGCTCATTTTCTCCAGGAGGTACCAGGAACCAAACCTGGGACTTCCCATGTGGTAGATGGGAGCTCAGTTGCTTGAGCCACATCCGCTTCCCGTATTTGCATTTTAAAACCCATAAGAAGTAAAAAGTTATAGTTTTAGCTCTTATGTTTGGATCTCTGACCCATTTTGAATTTATTAATTTTTGTATATGGTGTGAGATAGAGTCAAAATTCATTATTTTTTCAATATGAATACCCAGTAGCTCAAGTGGTTGAATGCCTGCTTCCCACGTTCTAGGTCCTGGGTTCACTCTCTGGTACTTCCTAAACAAACAAACAAACAAAAAAACAAAAAAACCAACTCTGTCATTGGGGAGTGGATGTAGCTCAGTGGTTGAGCACCTGCTTCCCATGTATGAGTTCATGGGTTCAATCCCCAGCACCTCCTTAAAAAAAATGTAAAAGGCATTTTTTAATTGTCCATTTACAGGTGTTTGTTGCTAGTATCTAGAAATACACTTGATTTTTTAATATTGAGACTCATTTTTTCTTGATTTTACAAACATGGACTAGGTGACCATCTATCATCACGGTTTGCCTGGACCTGTCCCGGTTTTGTCACTAAAAGTCCTTCATCCTGAAAATCCTTCCCTGGCATGAGAAAAGTCCTGGTTTTTTGTGCAAAGGGTTGGAGGCCTGAAGTAACACTGGTTTTGGTGTCAAATAGATACAGCCCCTTTCCTAGTCTCTGTCGTCACTCTTTCCTTCTTTGGCTGATGACGGCATCTGTGATTTGCAGTTCACAATAATGGCACATCCCTTGTCCCAGCTGTCCTAGCGATGGGACCTAACAGTTTTTCATCATGAGCAGAAACAGTTAGTCTTTGATTTGCCAATGGACTAACTGTTGTGTTTTGCACTGAGATAGTGCTAGCTTAATTTTTAACAGGGTGACTATTGTGACTGTGCTTTTTTTTTTTTTTTAATATTTATTTATTCCATCCTCCCCCCTTGTTGTTTGCGCTCACATCTGCTCTCTGTGTCCATTTGCAGTGTGCTCTCTCGTCTTCTCTTTAGGAAGCACTGGAACTGAACCTGGGACCTCCCATGTGGTAGGAGGGAGCTCAGTCGCTTTAGCCACATCTGCTTCCCATGACCGTGCTTTTTAAGAGTTCAGATGATGAGAATGAGAACAATTACAATACCAGTGCCAGATACATCATGGTCGTTACATAAATGATGGATGGAAGGACACACACAACTGGAACACAGAGGTAAATAACCAAAATGGAACATCCTGCACAATATTCAGAAAAGAATTGGGATTGGGTGTGATGGAGAAGGGAACAGGAAAGCACATTCGAGAGTAAATCTTACAAGTTTGGGATCAGACCGGCAAGTACTAAGAGATTTATCAAAAGTTTTGCCTCTCCCAAGAGACACCGATACGCAATTGACAACAGAAGACTGCTGAATTAGTTTGTGCACACCACACAGGCAAACTCGTGTTATGGGTAGCTCTATGAAACTCAATAAGGTTGCATTTTATCATTCAGAAGTTGCAACTAAAATATCCTGTAGGTGAACAAAAGGGGAAATTTTGATAACAGGTGTGTTTGGTCCCTTAAGACATAAAGCTGATTTCTGTCAGATCTTACTAAAATCATGCTCTTTACAGTCTATCAAGTGCAGTGTCAAATCATGGCGATAAAAACATGTTCCTCTAGTGCTAAGGTACTTGGATTTTAAAAATGGAGTTTCACATCATCATCTTGACTTCCATGAAGATTTTAATGAAACATCAGACAAAAATAAAACAAAATGTCATCTTGTCCAAATACAAACTAGACTTTCCACATCTGTCTGCATATTTGGCAGATGATGCAAATATAAGTTTTTGAAACTTTTATTCAGTCTATAAGCCCCTTACCAAAGAAAATGAAAGTATATTACCTGCAAAAGTCCTGCACACCTTGTGCACGATGCTGCCAAAATGGGATGTGGTTTGCTGACAGACGATCTTGAGGCTTTCATGATGAAAGTTTTGGGTTACATTTCAGTTTTCAAAACATGCAAGAGCACTTAATAAGATTTTTTACTTTCTAGAAATGGAAAGAGTTGGGCAGCTTAGACAGGGGCCTACACATCCTGGCTATCACCTTTGCTGCCATAGGAAAGATGTTAAAAGGCTGAACTGCCATAAAAATATTTTCAAGGTGTGGAACAAGATCTTCTTTTTCTAATTTGGAAAGATATTGAGAATGAGACTGGAGAAAAGGATGATGGCAAAACAAGAGATTTTTATCCTGTTTCTCCAAAACTGATGATCTTTGAAGAGACCAAAAGGAACCTAGAAAAGGACACATTGACTGTACCTGAGTTGTTCGATATTATGTATAGGGCTGCTACAAAAACTCATATAATGAGAAAATGACTAATTTGGGGGGAGGGGGAACCAACAAAACAAACAAACAAAAAAGTCACCAGTGAAGGACAGCCAATTTAAACAGGACTTTTCATTTCTTTACTAAAACTGTCCCTTCTTTGTAATCCAACTTCAACCGCACAAATTCAAATTACCTCTATGCTTTAAAACCATTTTTCCTGAGTGGTGCTTTGGAGTGTTTAAAACAATGGACACTTTAGACATGGATAGCTTAAATGATGAATTTACAGATGCAAAGGACCTGATTGACAAAGAGCTGGTCTACCAAAAAAGCCTGTAGATGCAAAGCAGATGTATATTTTGGAAAGCTGAAAAACAATTCTCCAAGTTTCAATCCTGCTGTTACTAGTAAGCAAACTCTGAAGTATTCCATGCTCAAACACTTCTGTTGAGAGGGCGTTCAGCTTGATGCCATCGCACTGGACTGACACCAGAAACCAGTGTGATATGGACTTAAGAACAAAGAAGTCAGAGAATTTTATGTTTGACTCTACTCAGTTTTACTACCATATACATGAAAAGATGATGCTCTGTTGGCTGCAGGCAAAGAAACAGTAAAAATAACTTATTGTATCACAGGGCAGAAATGTCACTGTTATTTTTAATTGTTTTTTCCTTTTAAAAAAATCTTATATTTATGTGTCTTAACACAAAATGTAAATATCCAACAAGGAGTTAAAAAAAGATTTAAAATAAATGGCCATATGAGAGGACAGAAAGAAACATGGTAAAATTATGTTTATATTTTCTCACATATTTAGTTTTATTAGTCTTACTTTTAACTAACATTAATTTCTAGTGTTGACTAGTCCTATTCTGTTTAAATAATAGCCTTTATTATGTAACTGAAAAGTAAAGTATACAGAATAATATATTATTTCGGTTCAATACCTATTTTTCATATTTAAGTTAAGGTAAGAGCACACATGTGGAAGGTGCCAAGACAGAGATTGCCACAGGTGACCCTGGGGAGAGCCCTCCCGGAAGGCTTCCTGGAGGAGGAGGCATGCGGGCGGCCGAGGAGGTGGGTAGAGCCCTGGCCCGAGGTAGCTCCTCGAGTCCCCCTCCAGGGCACTCGGCTCAGGGTCTCCTCTCCGGGGAGGGCCGGGGCCGGCAGGGGGCGCCCCAGCGGCGGGAGCACCCTCGGTAAGGCCGTCCCCCCACCGCCCCGGGCCCGCCGCCCCCCGGGTCCCCCGCCCGAGTCCCGCCTCCCGGCTCCGCTGCCCGGGTCGGCGGCGTCCGCTGGCCGCAGGCCTCGCGCTGAGTCAGCTTGTGAGTCAGCGCCTCCTGACAGCGCGTCTGGGCCCAGCAGACAGAGAGGGAAAGGGGAAGGAGGAGAGACAGGCAGACAGACAGACGGACAGATAGCTACAGGCCCAGG
>JAQZBX010064243.1:0-16535 GCA_029593785.1 Cabassous unicinctus
TGCACATTAGTCTCGGAAGCTTTAAAAATGCCAGTACCTGCGCCCTTACTCCCAGAGATTCTGATTCAATTGGCCTGGGTGCGGCCTGCGCATCAGTATTTTTAATAGCTTCCTGCAAGTAATCCTAATGGGCAACCAAGATTGAGAAGTACTGCTTTATTCATTCATTTATTCTTCAGGAAAACATTTTTTGAGCACCCATTCTGTGCCAGGCACTATACTAGATGCTGATAGAGCAATGAACAAGACTGATCAAGTGATCTCATGAAGCTGATGCTCTACAGGGGAACACAGGCAATAAACTCATGAAGTACTAAATGACCAGGCTAATGAATGAAATAAATAAATCTGTGACATTCAGAGAAACAGGCAGGTGTATGGGTGATGGGAAGACGATCATTCCAGGCAGAGGGAATAGCTGGAACAAACACTGAGGGAGCAGAACAGGCTCGACCTGTCCCAAGAATGGAAAGAAGGCCAATGCTACTGAAACATGGTGAATGGAGGAGAGAGGGGCGTGGGGTGGGGTCAGAGAGACAGGCAGCAGCCAGCTGTCATGGGACTTTATAAGGTAGGCTAAAGGATGTGAATTTTATTCTATAGACAATGTAATACCAACAATTATGGAGGAGTGTTAGGATCTGATTTAGATTTTTAAATGTTTACTCTGGCTGCTGTATGGGCAAAGGACCAGAAACGCAAGAGTGGAAATAGGTAGAGCAAGTAGGAGACAAAACACGTCTATGTGAAAATTATGTTGTCTAGGGCTAGATAATGAAAGGACATTAGAATATAAGCCCCTTAATTATTTTTATCACATCCCCAATATGTGGGTGTGGGATAATGCACTTGAGCCAATAAGTGCTCAAGAAATACTAGTTGGATAATGAAAACAGAGTCCAGAGGCATGAAGATGGAGGAGTAGGGAAGGAACTAAAACTCTAACTTGCATAGCTAGAGAACAGAGTAGAACCCAGTGCCTAACACAGTGCTTAGCATATAGAGAGGAGGAGTGGATGGGAATTCAAAGTTTGCTGGAGGAAAGTATATTTAATGAGGCCTGTAAAAAAAAAAACAACCCACAAATATAGAGGGGAGAGATACAGAGAGGGCTCTGAGCTCTGCTTCTGGGCAAGAAATTTGACAGAGGAAAATACTGCATCACCATTGTGGTAAAGAGAAGTTTTACAATTATACTGTGCAGATATAGCTAGTACAGCCATTCAGGAGAGCTCATCAGATCTTAGATGGTGAAATTAAGTAGATACATACCCTGTGATCCAGTAATACTAGGCCTTCATATCTTCCCAAGAAAGTCTTATATGGTTCCATAAGAGACCTGAAAAAGGATGTCTATCATGCTATGTTTTAGAATGGAACAAAGCCAATCCAGAAATCCATCAGTGGGGGGAGTAGATAAGTAAAACAAGATAGATGCAACTATGGAATAATATACATCTTTGGAGTATCAAACTTGATGTGTATAAACAACAGTGGAGACTTTAAAACCATAGTGTTAACTGAAAAATGTAAGAACAATACCATAAATAGAACATAGAACAATGCCATATTTGTTTACTAAAAACATATACATTGATGGCATAGTTCCCAGGAAACATGCATATTCCAGGGCATGTATCAAATACATCAGAGTTGATGATGACAAGGGCAGAGAATGAGAGTGGGATTGGGGGCCATGGTTGGCAGAATAATGTGCTCCCAAAGATGTCCATGTCTAATCCCTGGAACCTGTGGATAAGTTATGTTATATGCCAAGGGAATTTCAGGGCTGCTGATGTCATTAAGGCTGCTAATCAGCAGAGAGGGAGATTATCCTGGATTACCTGGCTGGGTCCAGTTTAATCAAAAGTGTTCTTGAAAATGGCAGAGGGAGGCAGGAGAGTCCATCAGGGAAAGATGAGAGGATGAAAGAGAGAACCAGAGAGATGATGGTGTGAGAAGGACTCGGCCGAATGGGGAATAAGGAAGCAGAAGAGCCAGGACTAGAGAGATGGCAGAATGAAAAAGACTCCCTGAGCCATTGCTCGCTTTGAAGATGGAGGAAGAGGGCATGAGCCAAGGAAAACAGTCAATCTCTAAAAGCTCGAAAAGGAAAAGAATGAATTCTCCCTTAGTTTCAGAAAGGAGCACCCCCTGCCAAAACCTTCATCTTAGCTCAATGAGATTCAAGTTGGACTTCTGGTCTGCAGAACTTTACAATCATAAATTTGAGTTGTTTTAAGCCACCAGGTTTGTGGTGATTTGTTACAGTAGTCATAGGAAGCTAAAACAGGGATAAAGGGATTTACATGGGCAAATGATGATAACTAACGTAGCGTGACCCGAGGAGTCTAGTTATCTCCTACCCACTACAGGCAGGGCAGACAACCCCAGGAATTTGGCACCCTGTCAGTGGGCCTTACCTTGAAAAATATGACAACCTATACCCCCAATGTATCAGAATTAGCCTCATTTATAATTTTCCTACACATGGTTCTTCTGCCCCTTTTATTTGAACCTATAATTATCACTATACTCATTAAATATATGTCCTGGAGACTTAAATCTTCTGGCTGTTCATATGCCACTTGAGTCCTGAATCTCAGCAGAGTTGCAACCAACACCTGTTCTCCAGTTCATCGGACTCACCAAGGACAACTAACAAAAGGATGATTATGGACAATTCCTGTATTAGTCAGCCAAAGGGATGCTAATGTGAAATACCAGAAATTGGTTGGTCTTTATAATGGGTATTTATTTGGGATAGAAGTCCACAGTTATCAGGCCATAAAGCATAAGTTTCTTCCCTCACCAAAGTCCATTGCCACGTGTTGGAGCAAGACAGCTGCCGACTTTGCCAGGGGTTCAGGCTTCTTGGGTTCCTCTCTTCCCAGGGCTGCATTTCTCTCCCGGCTTAGCTCCTCTGTTTCCTCCACAAGGTCAGCTGTGGACTATCAGGCGAACAGCTCGCTTCTCTTCTAATGTGGCTTTCTCTCCAACATCAAAACTCCAACATCAAAACTGCAACTCAAAAACTGCTCCCTCTGTCCTTTGCCTTGCCTTTTATATTCGATTCCCCCACCCACCAAGGGGTGGGGCTCAACACCCTACTGATGTGGCCCATTCAATGCCCTAATCATAATCTAACCATGCCCAGATTAACAGATCAGTTTACAAGCATAATCTAATATAGACTTTTGGAATTCATAATCACATCAAACTGTCAAACAGCTACAATGCCCATCCCAAAAAACAGAGAATATCTACAGCTGCAAGCAAGACAGTTCCATCCATCTGCCCCATGGGATCTAAGGCCCCTCTCAATTGGAAGAAGAGTGGGCATCACCTTCCCGAAATCCTCAAGATTGAAGAATGAGCAAACACAAGGGGGAATGCAACTATGGAGTAAAATAGACTTGTTATTATTCTAGTAATGGAAGAACTTGTAACATTGATATAAAGGCAGCGGTCGCCAGAGGTTCTGAGAGGAGGGAAAGGGAAGAATAGGTGTAACATGGGGCATTATTGGAACATTGGAATTGTCCTGCGTGACATTGCAGTGATGGATACAGGCCATTATACATTTTGTCAAAACCTATAAAATCATGTGGAGCAAAGTGTAAACTTTTATGCAAACCATGGTTAGTGGCAATGCTTCAGTATGTGTTCATCAATTATAACAAATGAACCACACTAATGAAAGATGTTGTTAATGGGGGAAAGTGTGGGAGGGGAGGAGGTGGAGCATTTGGGAATCCCTTATATTTTTGATGTAACATTTATGTAATCTAAAGCTTCTTTGAAAAATAATAATATGAAAATCCCCTCCCTCCTTATCCGTGCTCCAAAACAACAACGACGACGACGATGACGACGGCGACGACGACAACAGTGTTAAAACCGAAGGAAGAGAGTAATAAAAGTACGTTCCTCAAAATATAAAACCAGATTCCATGGAAAACAGCAGATCACAGAGTGAGCACTCAAAGGGTGCTGAACACTGAGCTAACTTGACCGGCAGGATCTTCTTCACAGCTGGCCCTGGAGGATGGGGTACTGTGACGGGCCAAGCAGGCTCAGGGGTGCAGGGGGATATCGTTATTCCGTGAAGCCTTTTCATTCCTCCCCCTTCCACATACATCATCCACCTTTATAAACTCTCTTCTCTCCTTCATATCCCAGCCCCAGCCCCCACCCCACCCCCGGACTCCACTTACACCACCGAGCACTGATCCACTTGGGCATGGCAATTCTGGCTGGCATGTGGTGTGGACCGGAATCTCTGCTGATTCTTAGGAAAGCTCCTGACAATAATGTTGCCCACCACATCTCAGAGATTCCACATTAGTGAGTCCATTCATAAAAGAGCCCTGGGACTTCTATGAGCTATTTATTCTAAACAACTTAAGGCAACCCTCGGGCCCCAGTGTGATGTTTGCATCTAATTTCCGTGAGCTATTGATAAGAGCCCACTCCAGCCAGCTAGTTGTCAGCCTCAACTCCAAGGGCTTGGAAAATGTACTATTTGCAATTACTTGAAAAGAAACTAATTAGCTTTAAGGAGGAAACCATAGGTAGAAATGACTGAAATCAGCTGTTCGACTGTGCTTGGCAAAAAATTAAAAGGAGTAGGCGATCATACATCACATTTATTCCATTTGAAGGAAGAGTGGGAAGAAGGGTGAGCCATGCAGAGGTGTTTTTCTGTGACAATTTGTCTCCAGAGAGAGGCCTTAGAGCAAAACTGTGCTGGCAGCCTTGGTGTGAGGCTGAGAGGTTAAGATGTGGCCTTGAAGCTACATTTGGTCTTTATTCGGTGGCAGTGATGGTCAGAAGGAGAAGCACCTAAAGAGATGTCAGCCCACTCCAGTACCGGTATTGGCGTCGCCAGCAGAAATGTGGCTCCCACGGGATCTGATGGAAAGACGTTTTACTCACACGGAGAAGAGACAAGGCAAGGTCAGCCTTGCTAGTGGGTGTTGTCCCTCATAGGCAGCGGGACTCAATCTGTGGCCCACACAGTAAGGAATTCTACACACAGCAGCTCTCTCTTGTGTTCACACGCTGCCCCAGTGGAGGAAACCCGCTGCCTCCCTGCCGGGGACAGATATACCACGGGGTATGAGCTGGATATCCTGAAACATGCCCACCAGAGTCAGCCTCTCCAGTGAATGTCACATATGCTTGGGACAATAGGAGAAAGGATGTACGGGCAGTCCCCTTGTCTCCCAGGGGATTGCTTTTTATCCTGCCAGGCTGACACACCTGGTCCTGAGCACAGGGTGCATTTGTGGGTCCCAGGGAGAAGCAGCAGGCCGCGGGGGGACTGCCCCCACCACAGGAGGGTGTGTGAGTGATGACCAACTCGGGACTCTAGAAACATGAACCAACTGAAGGCTCGCTGTGCTCTAGGTTTACATGTATCAACCACTGTTATTTCTCTTAAGGAAAGTGAAACTCTACTTGCCCACGATCATACAGTTACTAAGTAGCAAGCTGACTGTTCTGCGCTCAGAAGAAGGCTCTGAGGAAACAATTTGGGTGCCGATAATTTATATGGGAGGTGATTCCAGGAAACAGCTAGTAAAGATGTGAAGACATAAAATAGGGAAGGGAAAGAAGACAATGAAAGTTGAGCTGTCAAATGATTTACCACAATGGCAGCCAGAGCTCAGTCCTGCTGGGAAACACTTTTCAGAGTTATTATTCCAGCCTCGGGGCCAGGGTCCACAGACCCCCATCTGCCAGTGGTTGATGCTTTTTTGGGGGGCATTAACTGCCCTTCCCGTGCTTCAGCTGAGCATGCCCCAAAGATACCCGGACCTAATGATCTGTAATTTTAGCCCTCTTGCTGGCTAATTCTTCTGCCCAGGAAAGTTTGAAAACTGCAGGCCTAGCCAAGGGAGACAAGGAGCGCTAACATTTTCTGAGAGGCGGCCAGGACGGTTGCTTAACAGCAAGTTCAAATCCCAGCCCTGCCTCTTATTGGCTAAGTGATCTCAAGTAAGTTACTGAACTCCCAGGTACTGTGTTGGGAAAACGAGGATAATAGTGGCATCGACTATCAGGGTTGTTATGTGGATTAGACAAGTTAATCCATATAAAACCCTTAGAACAGTGCTGGGCACGTAGCAAACCCTCGAAAATGTTAGTTAGTGTTATTACTGGCTTTAAGCATTATGTCAGGGATCTTACCTAGGCTGTGATATTAATCCTCAGAACAACTGCACAAGGAAGGTGTTATTAAGGATTTGGGGCAAATAAGTTTTCTGAGGCTCAGAGGTTAAACAAGCCCCTGGGGGCTGGGGGTGGGACTTGACAGCACGCTGCCCTGGGCAGGCCCGGTCCCCTCCTCCACTGTGGCATCCAGGTTTTCCCCCCAGCCCTGGGGCTGTGCTGGGACTGCTGGGCAGGGAGAGGAGGGTAGCATTTACCACTGCCTTGAGTTCGCTTTGGCCAGGCTGGAGCTGCTCTCTGGGATCTGGTTAGCAGCTAATGATCAGTGGGCTCTGGCTATAATGATCGGATTAGCTGTGCTTTAATCACTGTCTATTGTTTCAGCAGGGAGAGAATTTCACAGCTCATTGACTGCTCTGACTCCTAATCTACACGGAGGAAACAATGTTGCAGCTCATCAAATGCAATCAGCTGCTAATTGAAAGGAAATGGAATTTTACAATTACAGGCCACCTTTCAGCACTCAGGATTTCTAAGCAATTCTCCCCACCCTCCTCTGCCTGCTCAGCACTGGCAGGAGCACTTGACAACCTGCTAGAGACCTCCCTGAGAGCTGCATTTAGGACCTCCCGGCCCATTTCTCCCCAGCTCCCGAGTAGCAGCAAAGGGAAGCAGTGTCCTCTCCGGTTCTGGGGCGTCCTTCAAGGATGAATGCAAAGGGAAAAGGCCTGGGCTGGGCTGGTCCTGGCTTGACTTTCCCATACCTCTTGGAGCTGTGTGACCTTCAGTGCGTCCCCTTTCCTCTCTGGGCCCCCTTTCCTTTTCTACAAAATCAACAGGTTGAATTTAATGATCTCTGAGCTGTTTAACAGCTCTGGTGATTCTGTTTGCCCTGTTCTTGCTACTATCCCCATCCAGTGGAGAATATCTAAATTGACACCCTCTTCCTTGCCTATATATCTGCTTTTCCAAATGCTTCCAGGGTGACCGTCTTAGGCATCTCAAAGGATTTGTCCTAATGAGATTTTAATGGGACAGAAAGCAAATTTGGGAAACATCTACTCAGCCCTCTGATCAGACATCTCTCTCCCGCTCCTGGATCCATTCACTCCCTTGGACGAATATTAGTCACGATTAATTCTAAAGACAACCACATAGATTTTTCTGGGTTCTGTCTTTTTCCCAGTGAGATGCTCTGGAGACAAGGCTGGGATGAGGGCTAACAGCCAGAAAGAGCATTGCTGCCTTTGACCCTGTCTCAAAGCTCCATTTCCAGCCGGCTTTTCCTCTGAGAACAGGACAAACTTGCATCTGCCTCGAGCTCTGGTCTGTGTCATCCCACAATAGCACTTGTTCTGTGTGGGAACGCGTCCCAGGCTCATGTAGCCCCGCAGTGCTATTTTGTCTTGGTTCCCATGGTTTGTGTGCTTGTCTGATGTGCTTATCAAACAGACACTGGAACATCACTACTTTCCTTCAGGCGGACGAGTTTGTGGTGTGTCTCAAAAAAAAGTCACAATCAAAAATAATTTTTGTTTGGCCAAGGTTCATTTTCAGTCCCATTTCTTCCTCTGTATCTGTATCAGGGCTGCAAACAAAGAAAAAGAAAGGCAGAAAATGGGCTGGCTCAATCTTTCCTTTGACAACATTGCACAGGGCTGGAAGGGAGCCTGGGTGCCAGGCAACTCCTAATATCTTTCTGGAACCCTGGCTCTGGGGAAGGCAGGGGGACGGGAGGACAAAGGCTAGGATTTGAATTGGGATTAGGAGCGAGGTGGGTGTAAAGGAAACCCTGGAGCCTGGAGGGCCTGCACTGTAATATGAGTAGGACAGAGGGAGTCCAGGTTGGAGGCAGAAATGGGATCACTCAGGCAGATTCCAGCTGCGGGTCTATCAGCCAGAGACTCAGAAAGCCCGTGTGCAGGGGAGAAAGAATGGCAAGGGTAAGAGTAAAATGGCCTAAAAGGGAAGCCAAGAACCTGAGTGATGTCAGAGGTCAGCAAGAAAGAGTTGTATATGCTTAAGGGATGGGTCAGGCAACAGTGCCCCACTGTGACAGCAGCCACCCTACAACTGCCCACTCATCCTAGTAGGAAAGGCTGGCTGGTGGGAGCCCTGGATCAGGCTGCCCACTGCAGGTTGCACCAGGAGAAATACCATTTGGTAGTCAGAATGCGGCATCTGGGGAGTATGAAAATAGGCGCCCTAAGATATTTCAGAGATGCATTTGGTGTTTGGGGTCTTACCCAGATCCCCAATGTATTAGTCAGCCAAAGGGGTGCTAATGTGAAATAACAAAAATGGGTTGGTCTTTATAAAGGGTATTTATTTGGGGTAGAAGTCCACAGATACTAGGCCATAAAGCATTATGTTTCTTCTCTCACCACTGTCCATTGTCACGTGTTAGAGCAAGACAGCTGCCGGCGTTTGCCAGGGTTCAGGCTTCTGGGGTTCCTCTCTTCCTGTAGCTGCATTTCTCTCTGGGCTTAGCTCCTGTTTCCTCCACAAGTTCAGCTATAGACGATCAGGCGAATGGCTTGCTTCTCTTCTCCTGGGTCCTTCTTTCCAACATCAAACTGCTTCTCAAAAGACTGCTTCCCAAAACTGTTCTTGCCATGCCTTTTATATTTGATTTCCCACCCACCAGGGGGTGGGGCTCAACACCCTAATCATAACCTAATCATGCCCAGATTAACAGATCAGTTTACAAGCATGATCCAATTATATTTTTGGAATTCATAATTCCATCAAATTGGCCAACAGTTACACCCAAAATGTTCTGACAGTGGAAGGGACTAAATGATGGGAATTCAGGAGCAGACCTTGATCAGAGAGGTAGCCCTGGGATGTCTTAAAAAAGACTTTGAAAAAGAGAAATTAATCAAGGCACCTTAAAGAGACCTTTCTATCTTTTCCTGTCTTTATCACAATTCTGTTAAGTGTAAAGCTTGGCATTAAAACGTAAGTATTTTGACGTAGGTAGGATGTGCTGAATTTAAAACAACCCAAGCTGTATAGGCCAATACACGTATTTGGAATTGGAATATTTTGTGAGACAACCAAATTATTTGAGACACAAAAGATAAGGCCCATGGACAAAATGTTTACATGTCTGCTTACAGATTTGGTGAGCATTCAGTCATTCAACAAACATGGATTGAGCACCTATTACATGTTGGATACTATTCTAGCTGCTGGGACACATCAGTGAACAAAACAGGCAAAAATTTTCCCTCCCCTCTGGAGCTTCCAAGCTAGATATAATGAAGTTTTTATTTATATTACAGTCAATCTTTATATTTTTTTATCTAGTAAAATATTTAACATTTTCTATCTTCTATTAAGATAGAAATGTATTAAACATATGATGTAAAATTTTAGATGTCAATCTAAAAATGTTCAAGTTGGTATGCAGTTTTTTTTTTTTTAAAGATTTGTTTTATTTATTTATTCCCCCCACCTCTTGCTGCTTGTGCTCGCTCTCTGCTCTCTGTGTCCATTCGCTGAGCATTTTTCTGTGCTTGTCTCCCTTTGTTGCATCATCTTGCTGCGCTAGCTCTCTGCAGGCACGGGCCGTCAGCTCTCCATGGATGCAGGCCAGCTTGCCCTCACCAGGAGGCCTCAGGAATTGAACACGGGGCCTCCCATATGGTAGATGGGAGCCCAATCACTTGAGCCACATCTGCTTCCTGTTATACAGTTTTAAATATCTTTTGGGGAATACATGAGCAAAAATGTTTGAAATCTACTTTGGTAGTCCATCTCCCACACAGAGCAGACATCCTCTCTATAACTTGCATCTACCAAATTGTTATCTAACTTCTGCTTGGTCTCTCCCGTGATAATGGAGCATCACATTCCCTTCCACTCAGTTCTAAGTCTCTGGAAAGCTCTTTATGTTTAGCTAGAACTCTTTTTCTTTATCTTCCTCCATGGGTGCTGGCTCTCCCCTGAGGGTCCCACAAAGCCTTGCCAGCAATTGTGGTTCTGTACCAGCAGCCGGCAGCAGCACCTGGGGGCTTGTTAACCAATGACCACTCTCAGGCCCCACCCTGATCGTGCTGAGTTAGAGTCTGAATTTTAACAACATACCCAGGTAACTTGCATGCTCATTAAAGTTTGAGACGTACTCATACCATGTGTGTCTGTTTTTAAATCTCACTTGGCAGCTTTTTAGCTATTTGAAATTGATCTTTTCTTCTCCAAGCCGCTTTGTGATGAGGTGGAGCCTCCAAGTGGAAATCAATGTCTGAGGAGTTTCACGAGTGAGGTTTGGATGCAGCACTTGGAGGAGTCTGGCCACCAGGCGTCCCTCTACCAGTCGCTGGCTGTGGCTGCGGCCATGGGCCTCTCCCAGGCCCAAGCCAGTGGGACCTCCTCATTGACCAACACTGCTGTGGAAGTTGTGAATTATGGACCAGAAGAAGGGGGTGTTCTTAATCCTAATCCTCATGCTTATTCTTAATCTGCATCCCTGCAGCTGTGAATTCACCTGTAATTAGAACATTTGGAGGATGTCATTTTTAGTTAAGGTGTGGCCCAACAGAATCAGGACAGGCCGTCATCCCAATTACTGGCATCATTTATAAGAAGAAATTCTGTCAGAGAAGTCCCCACAGGAAGAAGCCGGAAATCAGCAGAAACCCGAAAAGAGACACAAGGGAAGCAGAGATGCAAGCCAAGGAGCCCCAGGGATTGCGGAAAGCCATCATCAGAGTGACAGAGACTTTGGGGAGAGATCATGGTCTTGCTGACTCCCTAGTTTTGGACTTCTAGTTTCTGAAACTGTGAAACAAAAAATTCCCAATGAGTGTGTGGTATTTGTCTTAGCAGCATGGCAAACTAAGACAACTGGTTAGCTCCCAGATCCAACTGTTGAACAGAAAGGGCTGTGGCCTTTGAATCTGATCTGCACTATTTATTAAACCATGTACCCTGAATTTTAAACTAGACCTTCTCTAATAGACCTTTTAGATTTAGCAGAAACGCATTCAGTGGTTTTGGTATGATAATCAGTGCAACTAGAATGTAATGTGGAAACCAGAAAGTTTTTCAGGATCCAAGACAGTTCTAGAGACCATTCCTCAGAGACAGGAGGTGAAGGCTTCTACCCCCTTGTTGGTATCAACCAATTAACTACCCTCTATTCTGGGTGAATTTCATCTTTGTCTTACCCATAGGGTCTGTTTACTCACAGTTTCTGATATCTCACAGTATTGAAGTTAGCTTTCTCCTTGTGTCTTTTGCCTCTGCTCCTGCTATTAACTGTCTTTCTGTGTGTCAAGTTCAAATATTTAAGAGAAAAGATATAAGTTTTAAATTCATGACATTTCCCCCTGTTTATCAGAGTTCCCTGAAAATCTAACTCATGAGGAGCTCTCCAGCTCACAGAATGTCTGTCTTAGTTCTGTGCCCTTCCTAGATCCAATCAGCTATGGAAAGGGGATGGATTATATAACCCCAGGATGGTGACTTATGAAAAAGGAGGCTCTTAGAAAGGGCTGTATATGTGGCAGTACAATTCAGTGCATTCCACTTCTCATTTAATCATTTTTCTAATATTTATTGAGCAAGTATTTTTACCCCAGGCACAGAGCCTAGGATAAACACAAAGATGTGTATTAGACATGGTCTCTTGTATTACAAAGTTCACAGTCTAGCCAGTGAGGTAAACCTCAAATAAATACTTTCTACACAGAATAAATGCTATAATAGGGGTCTGTATAGGGGATGGAGGAAAAGAGATCAATTCTATTTGAGGGCAATTAAGGAAGACTTCAGAAAGTATAAAACAAATGCAGTAGGAATTAAGGATGAGTAGAAGCTTTTAGGCTGGTAGCTGGTAACTTGGACAGGGTATGTCTGGGGAGGGAACTGACTGTACTATTTTGGTATGGATGGAGTATAAGCTTGGGGTGTTGAGCCAGCAATGATGCAGCAAGGTAGGGGTCAAATCACTATGGGCTTTGCAGGCCTTGCTGGGAAGTTTGTTTACGTTCTCTGAAACAAGGGGGGGGCAGGCGGTGTGCGACCTCTAAAAGATTTTAGTATAGGAGAATGACTTGCTCAGATTTATGGTTTGAAGAGACCACTTTGGTGGCAGAAACAAGTATGGCTTAGGGTTAGATGAGAGTGGAAGATGGAGATCAGTTGGGAAGCTGTTGCATTGAATGAGAAAATGAGGGTCCAGGCAAAGAAGGGCAAAATAAATGCCATATAAGCTGCTATTCCCCAACCCAAGTCCATGGCAGACTTTACTAAATAATCATGACACGCTCCCCCACTGAGCCCAGATGAAATCTCATAATCCTACTCAACTGAGCATACAAGCAGACATTACCAAAGGATCAATAGATGAAACCTCTTTGTAATCCTGGGTCTAGTCCAAGTCACTGATAGTAGAAGGGAAGTTTGCTGGAAATGTTTATGAACCTCCTAAACTTTCCAGAAAATCTTCTCTTTGAGACATTCCTGTTACTGCCAGCTAGATGTGTGATCATTTCCTCCATTGAAAACCAATCACAACTGGGTAATGCTTTGCATCTTTTAATATGTTTTCATATTTTAATTCTCACTATAACCCTATAAGGAGGGCAGGAAAAGTAAATACCGCTTTCCTTTCTTCACAGCTTAAAACACTGAGGCGTAGAGCACTTTTCTCCCTGAAACACTTTGTGTACATTGTTCTTAAGGCACGTTCATCCTTTCAACAATAATTTACTGAGCAACTATTATCCCTAGATCTGACCCAAGACCTTGATGATATAGCTAAATATGACTTGGCCTCCTATTGCCCCATATTGGATTTATCTGACTATATTTATTTTATACCTTCTTCCAGATTGTCAGTTCCCTGAGGGCAAAGCCTCTGGAAAATATTACTGCTCCTAATTGCAGCCTGAATGCTGCACATGAGAACGCCCCACAGAGACCGGGCATACGGCCTGGCTTTGCCTAACCTTGGCAGAAACTTCAGAGCTCAGGGATCTAGTTGCACATCAGCCCAGAGGTGTGTTTCTGATCAGCTCAGCAGCCATTTCTAGTGCCTGCTAGTCATTTAACTTGGCAGAGCATAAAGGTCTATCCCCCAAATAGAGTGTAAAACCACAACCACAACACATGAGACCTTGAGATGTGCAAATCCCATAATTACCCAGTGGCAAGTACAGGTTTGCTGGGAAATCATCTCTTACAGATCCTCGAAGCCCAGCTTCACTGTGGATCACATTACACTGCCTCAAGATGGACACCAAGAGATGATGGACCCTCCAGCTTTACAGACACAGACAATTTCAAAACCCCAAGGTGATTTTGAAACTAAATGCTTCTTAGGTCTCAAATGATCAAATCACTTGAGGGTTTGGCAAGGAAGAGGAGCTGTGGGATTGGCTGGTGATGATATCACAGCCAAGCCAGCACCGTCCTCTAAGTGGCTGCCTGCCTCTTTGACTATCCCCACCCCCATCTCGATTTATACATTATATTTTATAATGGCCAAAGCGATGCTCAAAAAAATTTCCTTAGCCTTCCACCACCACCCCAGGCATGTAATAATGTCCCAGAAATACATGGCCTGTCATGACTTATTACTTAAATATAGTCCTGAGAAGCTTCTCGATGCGACAGCATGATGTGAGTGCTACCCAGGAATGCCCCGAGGGAAGAGGGAGACAGAACACTATTATCTCAGTGTTCTTAAGTGGAGTTATTATTTCCCAGCATCACTCCAATTAAAGCTGGAAAAATGGAGCCCCGGCGCCCAATTCTCTTTTCTGGATTGTCAGGGTAAGAATACAGCAAGGGATATGGACCCAGAAGTCCTGCTCTGTGCCCCAGGTCCACGACTTCCTGCCTGAGTGTCTTGGGAGAGTCACACTTCCTAAATCACAGTTTCCTCCTCTGTAGAATGGGGGGTAATGAAACAACCAGCTGGGCGGGGTTTTTGACAAGATCAAGTAAGACAATGGATTAAAAATATGAAAGTACTTTGTACACTAGAACAATGCAAATATTGTTTAATAATAACTAAAACAATAACAATAATAATGATAAAATTACAGTCCTATCAGCCTCAATGAAACATCTATTTTATGTGCAACGATGATATCAATACTATGTATAATATTTTAGTTTTACAAAGGACTTTGATATCCACTCTCTCCTGGTTTATTATTTCCCACTTACCAAAGAGGAAAGTGTTTCTCTGACCATCCTAGTGAATTGCACAAATCACACAGATAATGTAGGGACAGAATTGGGCCTTCCAGGTTGTCTGAGTGCCAACTCCATTCTCTTTCTTGTGTGCTCACCATGAAACACAGCCATATGCACGCACACACACACACACACAAATACACACAGAGTAAAAAGGAAATGCACACTCCTCGAACCCTGGCTCATTCAGGGACGTCTCTAGCACTCCCTGGCACTTTGTTATCTCTGTCTGATTGTGAGGAAGCCTCTCCAACCCCCATTTCTCCTTTTAGGTTTTCAGATTCTCCAAACACGTCCTAGCAGGCCGCTGATAGCTAGTAGAGTGTTCCCTGTTAGGTCAAGGGCTCCTGGGTCCCCAGCACCCCGCCTATGGCATCTAAGGCCCCCAGCAGTTCATGTCTGGGCCCCTTCTCTCTTCTCCCCACTACCCATTCTTGCTATTGAAATTATTATTTTCTGCCTGTGAGCTCCATGAGGGCAAGGAGAGGCCGTTCTCACTTCTCTATCTCTAGGGCCCTACCTTGGCCAAGGCCTAGAAGGAAGCTATTGCTAAAAGCAAACGGAATCCTCCAGGCAACTCTGTTCCTCACCTCCTTGTAAACTCCTCCTACCTAACCAACCTTACATACACTTAAGTATGTGCATTGTCTCCTTTAATCCTAATGGCAATTCCAAATAGTTGTTTCTGAAATTCCCATCTCACAATGAGGAAGTGATCGAGCAGGAAAAGTCCTCATTCTAAACCACTATGCCATGGACTACTCCCCAAGTCTCCATTGAAACAAACCCTATCCTTCCTGAGACTACCAGATGGCATCCTGCCTACCCCAGGGAGCTGTGAGCCACAGGAATCTCACCCCACCTGGGTTACTGCAACGTGACTGGTCCATACAACCCAGAAGACCCCAAAGGTGGGTTTGTTGAGAAAAAGCTCTCTTTGTAAGGAGCACAACGGCCAATGCAATGAACCTCCAAAGCAGGGACCCAGGATTATCAGACCAATCGTATCAGTTAATGCTTGCTCTGAGCTGGGTATATTTTAAAGACGAGGGTGCTGAGGCATGGAGAGGTCAGACATCTAGGAACTGATGGGGGAGTCCTTGAGTGGAGTAGTCAAACTTAGTCCTTTCTGACTCTATAGCCCTTGATCCTAAGCCATTACAGATTTTCAGCAGAACAGATGCCATTGTTCAAAATATGATGAACTGCAAAATAATAAAGTAAGGAAAAGAAACTCATTGAGCTACATCTTCCGACTCCGTTTAACAGACAGCTGTGGGCATTTTCAAAAGAACAACAACAACAAGTCTTGGAGTAAGAAAACTGGACTTTTGGTCTGGCTCTGATACTTGTAGCCCCACTAAGCCTCCATTTCCTAGACTTTGAAAAGGGAACAGTAAGAACATTTCAGTGTTGTTGTGCAGATCAGAGGAGCTGAATGATGAAGGGAGGTTCTAGCTGCTAGGTGGGCTACCCAGGGCAAGGGTGTCATTGAGGAGCCAGTGGGAGCGATGGCCATGTGGCCTAGACTCACACTGTATTTCGACCCCTGATAGCTTGGTCTCTACCTTATTCTATAACTTGGTCCTTGTAGCAGTTTGGCAGTTTGATATAGTTATGAATTCCAAAAGTAGATATTGGATTATGCTTGTAAACTGGTCTGTTAATCTGGGCATGATTAAGTTATGATTAGGGCATTGACTGTGCCACATCAGTAGGGAGTTGAGCTCCACCCCTTGGTGGGTGGGGGATCAAATATAAAAGGCATGGCAAAGGACAGAGTTGTAGTAGTTTTGATGTTGGAGTTTTGATGCTGGAGCCTGGGGAGGCGAGCAGACGGAGGAGCTTGGTTGTGAGGAAGGAGAGAAGGCCCTGGGATAGAGACAAGTCATTTGCCTGATAGTCTACAGCTGGCCTTGTGGAGAGAGGTAGAGTCTAGAGAGCCTCATAGCCTACAGCTGACCTTGTGGAGGAAACAGAGGAGCTAAGCCCAGAGAGAAACGGAGCCCCGGGAAGAAAGGAACCCAAGAAGCCTAGACCCTGGCAAATGTTGGCAGCTGCCTTGCTCTAACACGTGGCAACAGACTTTGGTGAAGGAAGAAACTTATGCTTATGGCCTGTTTTTTTTTGTTTTTTTTTTTAAG
>JAQZBX010064244.1:0-16541 GCA_029593785.1 Cabassous unicinctus
TACAGACCAATATTTCTAATGAATATAGATGCAGAAATCCTTAACAAAATACTTGCAAACTAAATCCAAAAACACATTAAAATAATTATACACCATGATCAACTGGGTTTTACCCATGTATGCAAGGGTGATTCAACACAAGAAAATCAATTAGTAATAAACCGCATTGATAAATTGAAGAAGAAAAATCACATGATCCTCTCGATTGATACAGAAAAGGCATTTGACAAAATACAGCACCAATTCTTGATAAAAACACTCCAAAATGTAGTCATAGAAGGAAACTTTCTCAAATTGGTAAAGTGCATATATGAAAAACCTACAGCTAGCATTGTACTCAATGGTGAAAGACTGAAAGCTTTCCCGCTGATATCAGAAACAAAACAAGGATGCCCACTGTCACCATTGTTATTCAATATTGTGCTAGAGGTTCTTGCTAGAACAATTAGACTAGATAAAGACATAAAAGGCACCCAAATAGGAAAGGAAGAAGTAAAACATTTCACTATTCACTGATGATATGATCCTATATTTAGAAAATTCTGAAAAACCCACAAAAAAGCTACTAGAATTAATAGTCGAATTCATCGAAGTGGCGGGATACAAGATTAATGTGCAAAAATCAATAGTGTTTCTATACACTATTGATGTGCAATCTGAGGAGAAAATCAGAAAAAAATTTTCCATTTGTAATAGTGACTCAAACAATGAAATATTTAGGAAAAAACTTAACCTAGCACATAAAGGACCTGTATTCAGAAAACTACAAAACATTGCTAAAAGAAACCAACGAAGACTTAAATAAATGGAAGGACATTCTGTGTTCATGGATTGAAAGACTAAATATCATTAAGATGTCACTTCTACCCAAACTAATTAACAGATTAAACATAATCCCAATAAAAATCCCAGCAGCCTTTTTTGCAGAAGTTAGAAAACAAACATTTTTGGAAGGGTAAAGGGCCCTGAATGGCCAAAAGAACAAAGTTTGAGGACTCTCACTTCTTGATTTTAAAGCATATTACTTAGCTATAGTGGTAAAAAACAGCATGGTACCGGCCTAAGGACAGGCAGATTGACCTGTGGAACCAAATCAAGAACTCAGAAATTGACCCTCACATCTACAGTCAAGTGGGCTGTTAAGCCCAGCCATCTGGACCAGATTAGTCTATTCAAAAAATTGTGCTGGCAGAACTGGATAGCCATAGCCAAAAGAAAGAAAGAGGATCCCTATCTCGCACCTTATAAAAAAGTTAACTCAAAATGGATCAAGGACCTAAATACAAAAGCAACACCATAAAACTCCTAGAAGAAAATGTAGGAAAACATCTTCAAGATCTGTGGTAGGCAGTAGTTTCTTATACCTTACACCCAAAGCACAAATAACAAAAGAAAAAAACAGATAAATCGGACCTCCTCAAATTAAACACTTTTGTACCTCAAAAGACTGTTTCAAAAGGGTGAAAAGGCAGCCAGCTCAATGGGAGAAAATATTTTCCAATCATATATCTGATAAGGGTTTGATATCCATGATAAATAAAGAGACCACACAACTCAACAACAAAAATAAACTTTCCAATTAAAAAATGGACAAAAGACTTGAAAAGACAATTGTCCAAAGAAGAAATACAAATTGCAAAGAAACACATGAAAAAATGTTCAACATCACTATCGATTAGGGAAATGCAAATCAAAACTACAATGAGATATCATTTCACACCTATTAGACTGGCCAGTATTAAAAAGTCAGAAAATTGTAAATATTGGAGAGGATGTGGAGAGATAGGAACATTTATTCAGTCTTGGTGGAAATGTAGAATGATATAGCCACTGCAGAGGACTGTTTGGCAGTCCCTAGAGAAGTTGAATATTGACTTGTCATGTGACCTAGATATACCATTGCTAGGTATATACTCAGAAGAACTGAGGGCAGTGACACAAATAGACATCTACATACCAATGTTCATAATGGCATTATTCATGCATGCCAAAAGTTGGAAACAACCCAGGATAAACCAAACTGGTGTATACACATGATGAATATTATGCAGCAGTAAGAAGAAATGAAATCGTTAAGCATATGATAACATGGATGAACCTGGAGGACATGTTGAGTGAAGCAAGCCAGACACAAAAGGACAAATACTGTATGATTGCACTATTATGAACTAAATATATTATATAAACTCATTGGATTAATAATTAGAATAGAGGTCACCAGAAAATAGAATGAGGTTAGAGAATGGAAAGTTGATGGTTAATCTGTGCAGAATTGGTTAAAAGGTTGTTTGTAAATCTTTGGAAATGAATAGAAATAATGAGAGCACATCATAGTGTTTGTGACTAGCAGAACTATTATAGCGGTATTACAGTGGCTAAAAGGGAAAACCTAAGAACATTTATTTTACTAGAAGGAAAGCTAAAAAATGTAACATGAGACTGTGTAACAATGAAATCTCATGTAAAATACGAATATGGGTGATATTGCATATATAAGAATGTTTTTACAAAATATAAATACAAATTAACTAGAGAGAAGGAAACAGAATAGCTGCTATATACAGCAGGGGAAGCATAGAGAGATTGAGAGGTGAGGAGTTTTGTTTCATTGGTTGGTTGGGTTTTGTTTTTAAGTATTTTTATTATTGCTGGAATAATGAAAATGCTCAGGGAATGACTGGGGTGATGAATGCATAACTATGTGATTATATTGAATACCATTGATTATACACTTTGAATTGATTTATGCTTTATTAATATGTATCAATAAAATTGATTTGTTAAAAAAATTATCATATAATGTTGCATACCAATCATAAGAGAGTTTTGAAATAATATAAAACTTACAGGGCTGTTTCCAAAATAATACAAACACAAATAAGAGAATTCCAATATATACTCAACCCAAATTTTAATATTTGCCAAATTGCCATCTCCCTCCCTCCCTCTCTCTCTTTCTCGCCTTTTCTTACCTCTCTCTCTCTCTCTTTCCTAAACAGTTGAAAGAAAATTTCATATAGCATGCTCCTTTAGCATACTTATTACTTCCACATATATTTCTTCAGAACAAGGATATATATAATTTCCCCTCTTTATGAAATTTTCCAGTTCTCCTTCTGTTATTGCCATCTACCTTCATTCCATTGTGGTTAAAAATGATATTGCATCATTTTGATCTTTTTAAATCTATTGAGACGGGTTTTGTTAACTAGAAGAAGGTCTATCCTGGAGAATTATCCACGTGGACTTGAGACGAAAGTGTTCATATATTTCTGTTAGGACTAATTGTTTCATAATATTGTGTAAGTCCTCTATTTTCTCAAATTTTTTTTGTTATACCCATTATAGAAAGTGGTGTATTGATATCTCCCACTATTAATGCATGTATTAGTCAGCCAAAGGGGTGCTAATGTGAAATACCAAAAAGGGGTTGGTCTTTATAAAGGGTATTTATTTGGGGTGAAGTCCACAGTTACCAGGCCATAAAGCATAAGTTTCTTCTCTCACCAAAGTCCATTGCCACATGTTGGAGCAAGACAGCTGCCGATGTTTGCCAGGGTTCAGGCTGCTTGGGTTCCTCTCTTCCCGGGGCTGCATTTCTCTCCGGGCTTAGCTCCTGTTTCCTCCACAAGGTCAGCTGTAGGCAATCAGGCAAATGGCTCGCTTCTCTTCTCCTGGGGCCTTCTCTCCAACATCAAAACTGCTTCTCAAAAACTGCTGCAACTTTGTTCTTTGTGATGCCTTTTATATTTTCTTCCCCCATCCACCAAGGGGTGGGGCTCAACGCCCTACTGACATGGCCCAGTCAATGCACTAATCATAAATTAATCATGCCCAGATTAACAGATCAGTTACAAGCATGATCCAATTATATTTTTGGAATTCATATTACCCAACAGCTACAATGTAGAAACATCTATTTCTCCCTTTAAATCTGCCAGTGTTTGCTTCATATATTTTGGGGCTCTATCTTTAGGTGCGTACATTTTTATAAGTGTTCTATCTTCTTGATGAATTGAGCCTTTTTTCAATATATAGTGTCTTTTTAAAATCCATTTTAGTAATTTTTGACTCTATTTTGTCTATTATTAGTATAGTCACCCCCAATCTATTATATTACTATTTGCATGGCACCTTTCCCCCCCACACACACACTTACACTTTAAACCTATTCTGACTTTGAATTTAAGGTGAGTCTCTTGTAAATAGGATATGGTTGGTCATGCTTTTTATACTTTCTGTGAGTCTCTGCCTTTTGACTGGAGAGTTTAACTCACACTTAAAGTAACAACTGATAGTACAGGACTTTTTCTGTTATTTTGATATTTGGATTTTATATATATTTTTGCTTTATTTGTCCCTCAATTTTTCCATTACTGCATATTTTTGTATTTAATTAATCTTTTATAGTGAACTCTTTAGACTCTGTTCTCATAACCTTCTGTACATCTTATTCAGATATTGTCTTTGTAATTACCATGGAGCTCAAATTTAGCATCTGAAATCTGTAAGAATCTTGCTTAATTTACTACAATGTAACTTGTATAGGGTACAAACCCATGTTCCTAATCTCCTCCAGCCCTCCACCTTTATGTTGTTCTTGTCACAAATAACATCTTTATAATGTACACTTGTAAAACCATAGATTTATCATTGTTTTTTTTTGTGCATTTCCATTTTAGATACTGTAATAAGTAAAAATTTTGAGTTACAAACAAAAAATATCAGAATATATAATGGCATTTATATTTGCCCAAGTAGCTACTTTTACTGGAGGTGCTTATTTGGTCATGGATCTCAATGTATTATCTAGCATCCTTTCTTTCAACCTGAAGAACTCCCAAGGCATTTCTTGTGCACTGGTCTAGTGGTTACAGACTTCCTCAGCTTTTTTGAAAGTTTTGCCAGATATAAAATCCTAGTTGGCAGGTGTTTTGGTTATTTTTTTTTTAAAGCACTTTAATCATGTCACCATACTTCCTTCTTGCCTTCATGGTTTCCTTGAGAATCGGCACTTAATCTTTGAAGCTCCCTTTCCCATGATGCATTGCTTCTGTCTTGCTGTTTTCAGGGTTCTTTCTTTGTCTTTGGCAGTTAACAGTTTTGTTATCATGTGTTTGCATGTACATCTCTTGGAATTTAACCTGACTGGGTGTCAATGAACTTTTTGCATGTGCATATTCATGTCTTTTGTTAAATTGGGGGTGTTTCTAGCCTTTATTTCTCCAAATATTCCTTCTGTCCCTTTTTTTCTTCTCCTTCTGGGACTCTCAAAACACATACATTGGTGTGCTTGATGGTGTCTACAAGTTTCTTAGACTCTGTTCACTTTTCTTTATTCTTTTCTCTTTCTGCTCCTGAGATTGAATAATTTCAATTGTCTTATCTTCAAGTTTACTGATTCTTTCTTTTGTCTCCTACATTTGCTGTTGATCTCTCTAGTCAAATTTTCTCTTTCAGTTATTGTGGTTTCCAACTCCAATATTTCCATTTTATTCCTTTTTATGATGTCTATAGTTTATTGAAATTCACATATAGTCTTCCAGATATTCTATACTTCTTTGACTGTATTTTACTTTAACTCTTTAAGCATATTTATGACCATTTTTTAAGAGACTTTGTCTCATACATCCAAAGTCTGATATCTTTGTTGAGTTTTTTTTTGTTGTTGTTTTTAAGGAAGGACCAGGGATTGAACCCAGTATCTCATATATGCAAAGGAGGCACTCAACCACTGAGCTACACCCACTCTCCTGTTGAGTTTTTGATGATTTATTTTACTCCTTTGGGAAGGCCATCATTTGCTGTTTCGTTGTATGCTTTGTAATCTTTTGTTGCATAATGGACATTTTGATTTTTAGGGTATTAACTATGTAATTTAGTCCCTGAGGTATCTGGTTCTTTGGCCTGTATCCAGCTACAACATGACAGATATTTCCTTGAAAACCAGCAGCTAATATAATAGAACAAATAAACCAAAAAGAAAATGGCAAAAAAAACCAAAACCTTTTTGCAGTTTTTACAGATTCATTCTGTGCTATCTGGTGCTCTCTTTCAGAGCTTAGACATCCTAAAAATGAACCTAAAGAACAGCCCAAAGATAAAATGAAATGTCTTCTCTGAGCATGCGTCTTGTCCTGCACATATGCCCATGGACTTAGGCATTCTCCCATTTACACTAATCCGACTGTCCCCCTCCCCCTTAGGAAACAACATTTCATTCTCAACCAGTGTGCTCTATTTTATGTATTAAAGCTCGTAATCCTTTTCCTCAGACACTGTGATTTGATTGCTTTTTACCCTGATTTAGTTGCACACTTTTGTGTGCAGGCAGGGCAAGCTCATGGATCATGAGCCAGAGACGAGTGTCCTGGTTTTGTCCTATAAGCTGCCACCAGACAGATTGGAACAGATGTACATGAACCCAAGTAAGTGCATAGAGTTTACTCTGCTCCCTCTAGTTCTGGGACCAGGGATCCACAGTGTCAGCCTGGGCTGGCTCCACACTGAGCAAGGAAGGGTGTGGGGGAAGAACCAGAACAATGTTACAATCTTACACGGTTTTCCTGCCCTTTTAAAGTTGCCTTTTTCTTGATTTGGTACTTTTCCAGTTACTGCAGCTTATCAATGATTTTCCAGAGCTCTGAGAAAGATAGTTCTGTCATTTTTGGCTTGTTGTTTAAAAATTCTGTGGGAGGATAGAACCTTGGAATGTCTCACTCTACTGTCTTGGTGATGTCACTCTGCAACTTATTTTTCATATCAATAAAAGCTGGGGCAGAGGATATCTGCAAGCAAAAGGTGGAAATATTTCAGGAGAATAGAAAGCAAAAGAACTTTCTATAAGTTCAAATCAAAGTAGAAGGAAGGAATCTCAGTAGAAAAAAAAAACATGATTGAAAGGGAGATGAAAGTTATTTTTCTGGGCAGAATTCCAGGGATGCTCCAGAATCTACACTGGCAGCTATGGAGATCATGAATGGACTCTGGATCAGAAAAGATAAATTAGAAGTATTGTAGTTTGTATAATATTTGAGCCACATCTACTTTCTCTTCCTCTTCCCCTTCGATCTCTACCCATTAAGAGAGACAGACAACCAATGCACTTGCCCCCAAATTAAAATTATAAGTCTATCTGGCTCCTTCTTTCTCCCCACTGTCTAGGCAGCCTCACAGTGTGTAGACCCTGTGCTGGGTTGGGGGGAAATTTGTTCAGCTGGTGTCAAAGCCCCAAGAACTGCAGCTCCCTGCCAGTGAAGATGGTGTGAAGGTATCCTCACCAGCATAAGAGAAATGTGAGAGTAGGGGGAAAAGGGAGCAGGTGTTTCACTATCAGGAAAGAAATTTTAAGAATTAAAAATATGGAAAGAGGGAAGGCTAAAATAAACTCTGTGGTGTTGGATTGGAATTGGATATATGCCACTGTGAAGTCATAGATTTTTAACTGATAGGTTGATTGATAGGTAGATACTTATAGAAATAGATATTGATGTGTGTGTCTATATATGTATACTTATGCATCCATATATCTGTATGCTCTGTCTGCTGATAGGACCTAGAATCAATACTAATTCAGTAGCAATGATTACACTCAGATCAATTTTTCCCCCCACCACAAGGAACCAGGGCTCCTTGGTTTGGGGCAGGAAATATACTGGATGTTCCAGTAATACTTCATTGTGTCACAAATAAAGGAAGTGGTCAAAGAATAAATTAGACCTTTCTAAAGGACATAGGAACCTATGTAAAATCCAAATGCACAGAAGTTTGAGCATCCAAATAAATAATTATAGCAACAGATTATAATGCAGTGAACAAAATAGGAATGCATGAGCCCATTCTACCATAAATAAATAAGCAAATAAATATGGAAGAAGGGAAAAGTCTATCTCACAGTAGAATGTCAACTAACATCATTTATATGTTAATTAACAAGTACAAATACTTTTTTCTTTAACATTAGACTAGAAAACATGGCTGACAGCATCCTAAACAAATGATATCTCTTAATATGACCAGGAAAAGACGGATTGTTATGTATATATTCTGATGTACACAATGAGAAGAACACAGCATTGTTGTGATATTCCTACCAGTTACATAAATGTGGTAGTATGTTAACATTGGGGAAACTTGGTGTAGAATGATTGGGTGTTCATTGGATTATTCTTGCAACTTTTCTGAAAGTTTGGAATTATTAAAAAAAAAAAAATTAAAAAACTAAAACTTAAAGAAAAAGAAAGCATATTCCATATATTCTGATATAGAAACAAAAAATTTCTATGGGGTACAGTTAAATTTTTAAAAAGCAAATCATTGTAATGTATATAGAGTATGAAAAAATTTTTGGCTTGCATATAAAAATGTTGGGATATAAAAATGTTTCTATGTGAAGATATATATATCTTATATATAACATTATATCTATATATAATGTTTCTATGTGAAGATATATATATATATATATAATGCCTGAATAGACATAATCCAATATAAAACAGTGATTAATTGTAGAGAATAGAGCAGTTAAAAGTGGGAGAAAAAGGGAACATTTACTTTTTACCTTATATACATGTGCAATGTTCAAACTACTTTTTACAAACAGAATGTTTCTTAGAAAAACAACAATATATTCAAAATTTAAAAAGTAACCACAACATAAGTCCTGTCTAACTGATAGCAATCCAGAATAAAATCCTCCTTTGGGGTGAGGGTAGGGCACAACCAGCCTACCTTCTCTCTGTCCACCGTAAATTGCAAGTCAACATGGCTTGCCCATATTCATGGAGCTCATAGTCAGCCCTCCTGAAAAGATCCATCCAGTGCAGCACCTTTATTATAGGTATATATTACCCTACCTACATTGTGCAACCTTCAAGATATAAACAGACAACTGAGAATCACCAGACTTTTGAGAAAAAACAACAGCACCAAAACAAGAGGACCAAAAAGTACAAACAGAGTTAGATATTTTCAAAGATTTTTGTATTCATAAAATAATAACAGGCTACTATGTAAAAAGAACAATGGAAAAAAGATGTGTTGAAAGTATAAAATGTGATTGCTTCAATTAAAAAACAAAACAAAACAAATTAGAAGGGCTGGAAGATCAAGCAAAGAAAAATCTCCTGCATGTAGATGCCCCCTCCCCCCACCCCCCCACAAAAACTGAAGGTGACAAATAGGAGAGAAAATGTAAGCGACATAGAGGGGTCAGTGTAGGAACTCCAAAGTCAAATAAAAGATACAGAGAAAAAGAAGAATGGATAGAGGGAGATAGGAAGAGAGAGAATGAGAAGGAGGAGCTGTAAATGAAATGGAGGAATATGTTAATAAATTTAAAAGTATCAAATATTTCCTAAATTCTAGAAAGACAAATTTTCCATCATTTTAATTATTTTATCATTTTATATTATTATATTAAAATCAACTATAGGCATTCTGACTATCCACCACTATATATTTCAGCATGTTTCTCTAAACTAAGACCATATTTCTAATGCCTTTTTAAAAGTCATACTACTACTTTAATGTAATCTAATATCAAATCATAACAAAATCCCCCAATTGCACCAAATATGCCTATTTCTCTATCTATCTATCTATCTATCTATCTACCTGCCTATCTATCTGTCTATCTATTATCTATCATCTATCTACCAGTTTGGTCTAACTGTCAATATAGCATGATGCAATTAATGAACTGTAATATACAATAATTCACTTTCCCTTGTTGTTTGTAACATTTTTCCCCAAGTGGCACATATTTAAGTGATATTGGACAGCATTTACTTTATTACAGCTCAAATTATATGTATTTATTTATGCAATTAATATTGACAAAAATGTAATACTGCAAATCCTATTTGTTGGCTGTTAATATTAAAATCAATTTACAGACAAATTACACGTCTTAACTGTAATATAAATGTTATAGATAGACAATGTAATTTGTATCTCATAGAAATTAAGGGATAGGGGTGAGAGAGATCAGTTGGAGAAAAGGGTAGCAGCTCAACCGTTCTATTTTGTATAATTGGGAGTCAAGATAATTTATATTAGTTAATAAATTAAAAAACATAAATTACATTACAGTAGTCATTTTCAGCAAAACCATTCTAGGTAACTTGACCAAGCATCCATCTCAAAACAGTTAAACATGCTGAATAAAATATACTTTAAAATATTTTTAAATGCATCCATGCAAGAAAATAAGTAAATAAGAAATAGTTAGAGACCAAAACTAAGTGAATGCAGGAATCTAATAAAGTAAATCAGAGCAATTGAAGCTGACTTTTTAAAAACTTTTTATTGTGGTAACATACATACAGCTCAAAATTTTCCATTTTAATTACTTTCAAGTATTTCAAGTATATTGATTACATTCGCAAAAGGCCATTTGCTAAACTTGGTGTACTTGGGCCATGATCTTCAAAGACTGGCAAGCCGTAGAGGCAGAGGAATGCAGTTCAGGGCCAACCAACGTGAGGAATGTTGAAAAACACAGGCAAAGACCTGAACCCAGGCAGTTCTGAAACTTATCCAATTTGTATGGGTTCTGGTAAGAAAAAGAATACATTATAAATGTATAGCCAGTCCAGGAATTGTAAAGGACTGGGGAAGTGAGGATGCTAAAGCTTCTGTTTCATTAGCTTCACCCGAGAGCCTCCTTGAGCTAAATGCTGCAGGGTTTGGGAGAAGTAACAGTAAACTACTAGGGAACTTCTATGCCAAACTGTTTTGCCTTGACAAGTTCTATTACCAAACTGGCCTCATTAAGGGTGTGGGCTGTCAAAAAAAGTAAATCAAGCTGAGAAGTTAGAGGAATCCCAGCTTGGGAGAGCTTCTACTCATCTTGCAAAATCACATTCAACCAATGCTAGTCACAAATAGAAGATTGTAACTCCTTTAACTCAATTAAGAGAAAAAGGGAAAATCAAAGAAATAGGCAGAAACATCACTGAAGGGAAAATATAAATAGCAAATAAATATTTTAAAAGATAATCAAGATCATTTGAATTTAGGGAAAGAAAAATTAAAAACTAAGATGAGACACCATCATATCTAACAGAGGGCCACAATTAAAAATTCTGACAAAACTACGTGCAGCAGGAATTCATATACTTCTGATGGGAGTGGAAAGCACTGCATCCACTTTTGGAAAGCAGTTTATCGTTCTCTAGTAAAAACGATGTGCTTACCTTAGGATGCAGGAATTTAGCTCCTAAGGCAATTTTATCAAACTACAGTTCTGAAATTGTTATTGTCCTGTAAAATTAACTTTTTTAAAAAAAGGATAGACTCGCACATTACAGGTAGCAAGTAAGGTTCGATATCATTCCATGAAGCTATTTCATTCTTGTGTGTGTGCATGTGTGTATGTACTTGGGGTTCTCATAGAAAATTATTTACTTCCTGTGAATCATTTTGAAATGACTGAACAATATTGCACTAGAGTATCAGTTAACTAACTGCAACCCCAGGCCAAACCCAGCCTGGGGACTGTTTTTGTATGGCCAATGAGCTAAGGATGTATTTTATATTCATAAATGGTTGTAAAAATCAATTTAAAAAAAGAAAAATATACAATAGAAACAGTGTGTGGCTCTCAAAGTCTAAAATATTTACTATCTGGCTCTTTACTGAAAGTTTGGCCAGCTCCTCTCTTGAGAAACCCTTGGTTGGCCATGTGCATGAGGAGATGTGTTCAAGAATATACAGTACAGCATTATTTGTTTGAGTAGAAACACTGGAATTTATGCAAACATGCTTCAACAACAGGATGGTTACATAAATCGTTTTCTTATATAATGAAATTCTACAAAAGATTAAAAATGATTGAACTACCTCAACATCTAGAAATAAAATTTGAGTAGAAAAAACAAGTTGCAGAGCAATACATTGATTGTAAATCTATATATGTAAAGTTCAAAAGCATGAGAAAGTAAAGAAGTATACTATTTAGAGTTACAAAATTGTAAACAAAAGCAAGAGAATGATAAACGCAGAATTGTAGTTATTTCTGTAGGGATCACATAGGGAGTAGTACTGTGGATAGGCATATAAGAAATTTAAAAATCATGTTAGAGCTTATACATGCTTCAAAATTTTCTTTTGGTTTTATTAATTATTCAATAAAAAAGAGATGTTAATGAACAATATGAAAATGGTAAGTATGAAAAAACTATATACAATAACTAAAATTGGAAGGGAAAGGAAGAAGGGAGTACCTATATAAATAAGCTAAAATTCCCCATTTTTATGCCCATGGACCAACAGTTTCTCTTTTTTCTTTTTTTCATTTCCCATTTCCTGCCTACATATCATATATTCTTTTTTTAGTTAATTTTTTTTTTTTAATTTTAAAGAAGCTGTAGATTACATAAATGTTACATAAAAATATAGGGGATTTCCATATGCCCTCCCTCTCCTTCCCACACTTTCACACATTAACAACATCTTTCATTAGTGTGGTACATTTGTTACCACAGTAGATTCATTTAAACCTATTAAATTAAGAAATGAAGAAATAAAAGTTGTATTTCTAGACATGGCAGAATTTTCTAGAACCAAAAGCAGAAACAGTTAAAAGTGGTTATCTCTGAGGTATTGGATGGGGCATGGGAAAGGTTGGGAAGAAGAATTTTCTTTACATTTTATACTCTTCTATTTTTTAAAGCACCTTATTATTACTTTAAATAAATAAATAAAGTATATACACTTATACACATATACTTTTGTATGTATACACATATGCTTGCATGAATTGGTATTAGAAATCTAATTCTAAACCTACTCTCAGTAAGTGCTGAGCTGTAACATGCAATTACCTTGGATATTGAATATAAATGTTAAAATTTTAAAGTCCTGTTAATTGACTTTAAATTGATCAAAGTCTCCTGTAGGTGGAGTTGGTTCCCTGTGTCTACCCTCTGCTTCCTGCACTGTTCTCTATCTTAACAAATATGAACGCCCATCTCTGCAGGACCAAAATGTCACAGCCCTTAACAAGCCAAATGTGACTTCATCTGCGCAGGTCTCCCTGCTCTACCCAGCTCAAAGTAAAGTCTCTCTCCTTTTGATGTTTCACTTTCCATCTTAAAACAAAACAAAACACTATTCTTCTAAATCTCTCTTTAAAAAATCGAAAGCTATGTAAATGTTTTATCTTTATTATTAGATACTAAACTGCTTGAAGACTAATTAATAGTTGGATAACTTCAATTGTCTTGCACTATGTGTTTCACATAAATAAATCTCACTTTCGCAAAATGAATGAATTCTTTGAGGAAGTAGCCTACGTGAGATAGTTTAACCAAATCTTATTCTGAAAGCCATACCTATATAAAAATATAGCATATATACATACATGCATATTCACAAATATAAGACACATACACACGTTTATGTATTTACATATTTATACATATACATATATACGCATATACATGTGTGTGTGTAAAATAGAAACGCTGTGCTTTAATAGGAATATTTTCATGGGTAGATGATGCTTAACAACTGTTTCTCTACATGGAAAATTCAGGAAGAATGACTAAATGAAGATTAATGTGACATGCCCAATACTTTGTATCCCTTCCCTGGATGACTAATCCAGTGTCCGTATGGCTTTTCCTTTGAGAAAAATACATAATTTACAGTTATATTTATAATATTTGCATCAGAGTTGCAAAAAAGCTCAGGGTTACCTCTCTTTACAATTATTTTATGGTATTGTGCAGTAATTTCACAGAAAAAAATGACTATATGTAGGAGAAATTTTTGGGTCAGTAAAACAAAATGCAGTACTGATTACTTGCAAAAGCAAGAAAACTTACTTCTAATCTTTGAAAACAAGCTACAGGGAGAATTCCCAAATATCTGCTTTTCCAAACATCAACAACATGTTATTATATATTACATTTTGGTAATTCACCTCCCGGCACAAACGTTGTAACATCTTTTCTTACAAAACGGAAAACAGAAAACAAAACTTACCCGCCACCTCCCTCTCCACCTTTGCCACTTCCCTCCCATCCTCAATGCATTCCAGTTGTCCTCTCCACCCAGCTGCCCTGAGGATGTTTTGTAACTTGTTCTCTCCCTCATCCTTCCAGGTTTAAGGGAGATTAAATCCTGCACTGTCACTGCCTTCTGGTACTACACAAACTTACCCAGTCTTTGTAAATACCCTACTGTAAATTGTTTCTTTGTTAGCCTGTCCTTAAATCACACAGTTCCAGTGTGGGATTTATTTCCTGCTGAGACCCTGACTGATGATTTATGTTGGTTCTGAAGTTAATTTATTTTTAGCATTATATAATACTCCTATTGTATTTAAGCACCAAAATTATCCATTGAACTATTTATGTACATTTTATTTTCCTTTTTAATTTTCCTATTGTAAAAATGCTACTATAATTATTCTTGTATATTTTTCCTACACATGTGCAAGGGTTCCTCTAAAATATATATCTGGTTGTGTAATTGCTGGATTATAGGATACACATCTTCCTCTTTTAAGATTGTGTCAAAAATACTTTTAAAAATAGTATCTATTTACAATTCCACCAGCAGTGTAATAGACTTCATATTTTTCTAAAAGGTCACCAATACTGGCAATGAAAGACTTTAATTTTTGCCAAACGTTTTGATGCTAAGTGGAATCTCATTATGTTTTTAATTTGCATATCCTTGTTTTACTAAGGCAGTTAAGCAATTTTTGTATGTATATTGACCATTTGAGTTTCATCTCCTAAGAATTGCCCTTAATATTCTTTGCCCATTTTTCTATTGGATTGCTTGCCTTTTTAAAAATTTACTTGTTCTAGATATAAATCATTTGTTAACTTACAAGTATGGCAAATATTTCCTAGTTTTTGGCTTGCCTTTTCACTCTCCTTATGGTATCTTTTCATGAACAGAAGTTCTTGATTCTAACATAGTTAAATTTATCAATGCTCTTATAGTTTGCATTTTGGGGAACTGTTTACAATACATTTCCTACATGAGGTCATTAAAATACATCCCTATATTTTCTTCTAAAGTTTTACAGCTTTGTCTTTCATATTACAATACTGAAGCCATCTGTAAATTATTTATAATATACATAATCCAATAATTCATCTCTGGATATTATCTTCAACATGTTTTAAATATCCACTTTAACATGGGACTATTTCTCTATTCTGTTCCACTGGCCAACTTGTCTATGATTCTTAACAACTCATGATAAATTGTTGGAAAAAAAAACTCTTTCCTTTTTAGAGTTGTGTCTTGGCGCTTCAATCTTTGAATAAATTTTAGAATCAGCTTGTCGAGTTTCATAAAAACCTTGTAGGTTTTTGAGTTGGAAGTTTATCAAATCTTGGGTCCATTTTGGATGACTTGATATTTTAATGATATTGATTCTATTTATCAACATATTATGTCTCGACATTTATTTAGGATTTCTTTAATACCATTTACTAAGATTTTATGTTTCTTTATCACATAAGTCTCAAATATATTTTATGAGATTTATTCCTAGGCTTCTTAGCTTTTTATTACCTTTTGTAAAATTCTCTCCTAATATAAAATATTTTATGGTGCAATATTTTGTTATTGAACTTAAATCTAGTAAAATTGCTGAATTATTTTATTAATTCAAGTAATATATCTGTTTGAATTTTTTTTTTATTTTTTAGAAGGTACCAGGGATCAAACCTGGGACCTTGTACATGGGAAGCAGGTGCACGACCACTTGAGCTACACCTGCTCCCTGTTATATTTTTGTTATTGTATTTAGTTTTCTCTGAGAATGAGCATCCCATGTGCAAATAATGGCAGTATGTTTTCTCTTTGTAATTCCTAACTTTTAAAAAACAACTGTTTAGTTTATTAGAATGCTTTTGCACAATGTTAAATAGAAGTAATAATATTATCCATTCTTACCCTCTTCCCACAATTCAAGAAATGGCTTTCAATATTTCACCACTGATGGTGATGTTTATTATATATAATTTTTAATAAATATCTTTAATAAAAAAATTTCCCCTTAATTCTTATTTTGCTAATTAAAGAAATAAACTCTCATGAGTGGAAGATGATTTTATCAGATGTTATCTTTTGAAATTATTATTTAATTTTTCTTCTAACATCTATTAATATGGTAAATTATATTGATTATATTCCTAAGGTTGAACTGGAGTTGCATTCCTGGTGAAAAGCCAAATTTACTCTTTTATTACATTGCTTAATTTTGTTTGCTAATATTTTGTTGAAGAATTTTGAATACGTTATTGAAAAAGATTGGTCTATAAGATTTCCGCCCGCCCCCACTGCAATTGTTCCTTTACGGGTTTTGAAATTTGTCTGAGAAAATAAAGGTTTCCTTTTTTTTCCTATTATTTGAAATAGTTTGAGAATTATTTAAATTATCTGTCCCTTGAATGGTCAGTGGAATTGAACTTTATTTTCTTTTTGTAGGGAGATATTTACTATCCACCAATTTATTTGCATTCACATTTTTTATTTAATCTTCACTTACTTTTGGTAATTTTTTT
>JAQZBX010064245.1:0-16534 GCA_029593785.1 Cabassous unicinctus
ATGTGATAAATATAACAGAATTTGATAATTTGATTATTCAGTATACCATAGCAAATAATAACATTTGTGAGTTATCCTTAGATTAAAAAAAAAAAAAAACTATTTCTTTAATTTTTAGATTAATTTAATAAGACTAACTATCATTCCTCTCTTTTTTGGAGATGGGAGGAGCTTGGGGATTATGTGATCAATGTTTATTTTCTTTAAGAAGTCTCATTATGTAATTTCAGCTGGTTTTTGACATGCTGGTTTTGCAAAAGCACAATACTGAGATGACAACTGCCGCAGGTGAAGCTTTCTACACTTTAGTGTGCTTGCATCAGGTATTGTGTAACAGATCTTTTCACATGATGATTCTAATTCAGGATTGCAAAGAGTGTTCAAATGATTAATACCACCATTCTTTCAATATTTGCAGCTCAGTACTTTACTTCTCTTTCAGTGAGGGCAATATTTTTTAACATTCTCATTAGCTCTAACTTTTTATTTCATGTTTATCTGACAAGATATTTGTCAGTTAATAAGCATTCATTTTTCCCTTTTCTCTTTATGAACCATGCTTTGCAATGATCACTGCCCTAAAACTTGTCCTTCAACAACTATGCTAGGAACCAGGAATACAAGCATGAATGAATAATAGATACATGATTTTTGTCTTTGAGGAGATAAGATGAGCAAGACGGGATTAGGACAACAGGACTGCCTTCAGAAATTGTAGAACAATTTAAAAATCCATATGTTATTTCTTTTCATTTTGTTGAGCCTTTAAAGATGGAAGCAATCATTGATTTGGGGTTAATATAAAAAAAGACAAGTTATCCCAGCTCACCTGTCTCCTTTACTTGTTCTAATAGGATAGGAATCCACCAAGTGTGTGAATCGTATTGGGTCTTCCGCTACATCTGTTTCCCATCACCCTCTCCCATGAACATCTACACCTCCCTGCCTGACCAACTGATGGGCTAGAGAAGCTTGGGCATTTATTTTTAATGCTACCAGATGTCAGATGACTGTGGAGGCTTTAACACTTGCTCTGGCTGGCATTAAAGACCTTTCTAGAGACTTCCTATACCATCTGCATGCCAAGCTGAAGGTGCTCTAGGACTCCATCTCTTGCTCTCTCCTAGAGAAACCAGTTTCTGTAAATGATACCCACTTTCTCAGGTCTGTGCCTTTTCCATCATTTGGCTTCCTCATTGCTTATTAGGAAGGTAGGCTTCTTGTTCTCCACATATATAAGCCATTTTTAGTCTGATTGCCTCTGCTCTGCTCTGCTCTGCTCTGCTCTGTTCTTCACATACACAGGGACTTGAGAATAACTGGTATCCTAGCCTCCTGCTCTGGCCCCTGAGACACTAAGTGTCATCTCTTGTGAATAGGGAAGCAATCTGAGATGATACTTGGTTCCCTGTGAGCAGGACGATTAAGGCAGTCACCTGGCTCCATGCTGTGGGTTAGGGATTGGGGTACTGCACCTTACTCCTTTTTTCCTAATGTAGTTAACATTTTGCTTCACCTTTTTGTTCTATAATGATATCCAAAAAAGCTAATGAAAAATAATAATAGCCCCACTTTTTTTCAAGAGAGCTTATCTGAGAAAACTGTCCTGGTCAAGCATCCCTTAACCCATAGCCACTCCCCTTTATAGGGCTTTATTACAGAGGACATTTAAAATAGAAACCCCACCCCCACAAAAATTCCTGTGTTTATTAGTAAGGTCCTTTTTCTGCCCTTTCTGTGAGAGCCGCTGGGCACAGTGCTGGTCTGGAGCTACATTTGTACAGCTCCTCACAGTACTCTGCTTCCACTCTGAGAAAGGACAGGCGTGCACTCTTACCCACTCCTCTTGGCTGTGTTTGTGTGGGTCTGCTGTTTGCAGACCGTGTTGCCAAGATATCTCCATAAATCTCTGGAAAACTGTTGAAAATCATGTTGCAGACCTAAGTTATGTATAAAATGCAAAACAAATGAGAGATACCACAAAAGAGATGTGAATAATGTGCTTTGAAAACATAGGTGAGGCAATACAACGAAGTCATTAATCACTTGGGATCTGGAGCCAGACTGCCTGCGTTCTTGCTCAAAGGCAGTGTGGTCTTTGGATATGTTACCTAATCTCAGTGTAAAAACCTTTATCTGTAAACTGGGAATCTTGCTGCATAGGATTGTTGTAAATATTAAATGAGTTCATTTGAAAGGCTGAAACAGTACTCAGAATATAGTAAACATTAAAAAGGGTTGTTGGACCCTGCCTTGTAGGATCTCATAGTCCAGTAACTGATATGATCATCTTGTGTGATATTCTGAGGAAGATGCATTTATGTTTATATGTTATATCTTCTTAGGCTGAATATTCAGAGTTGGTTGAAACATTACTGTCAAGCCAGCAAGATCCGGTTATTTACCAGCGATTAGCAGATGCCTTCAACAAGCTTACTGCAAGCAGCACTCCTCCTACGCTGGATCGGAAGCAGAAGATGGCCTTCCTAAAAAGTTTAGAAGAATTTATGGCAAATGTTGGTGGTCTCCTTTGTGTAAAATAAATAGCAAAATTTTATGCTTAATTTAGATCCTTTCTGCAAAGTGCACTGAATTGCTGAAAGTTGACTCGAGTCTTGTCCCTGGTCCTCAGTTCTTTGGCCATTTTGGATTTTGGAGAGCCTGAAAGTTTGATACATAATGCAGTGAAACAGGAGAGATCAACTTGAATCAGCTTCTGCTGTTAGGTGTTAGCCACAATCTGTCATATATATGTGTTGTAGATTTTGAATGGAGATTTGAAAATTTCAAAATGAAATTCCATATATGTGCAAACAGATATGGGCACCACGAAATATATGTTCAGTGCCTTTCCCCCCTTTTTATCAAAACATAAGTGGCTAGCCAAAGTTTAGAATTTTTGTTATTAAATATTAGATGGATATATGCTAGGCCAGTGTTTCTTTAAAGATTTTCCATGGATCACTGCATCACTTGAGGAGCTGGTTGAAAAGGTAAACTTTTGGGCCCAACCCTAGACTTTCAGAGTAAGAATTCGTGGTTTTTGGACACTGGGATCTTCATTTTAATAAGTTCCCCATCACCACCTAAAAAGTTTTTAGAGTCAATATAAACATGTTGAAAACTCGTAAGAGGTTTTGTGCTTTCAAACTCGGTTCCTCCCTTTGATGATTAAGTTCTTGATTCAGCAGGAAGGAAAAACATCACCAGGTGTTTTTTGGCTTCTTTTTAGCTCTGTCTCTTTCTTTATTGTAACATCAACTTGGTGTTGCAGGTATTGTGTAATACAGGTCTCTAAATCATACTCTGAACTTGAGGAGGAAAATGTATATTTTTGTTCCATAAAAAGAACTTTAGGAACTGTAGCCATTTCATTGCCTTAATTTTCAAGAGTAAAATACAAAAAAAAGAGCAGATTTGTTTTAGGAAGAAAGCAAGTCTGGATGCTTCAGAGTTGGTTAGGGTGTTAGCTGCTATGAACCTGTTGCCTCTTTGTTCGTGTAAGTATTTATGTGAGTTTATGAGTGAAATGAAAGGCTCATTCATGTGTAGGCTAACTTTGAGTGTGTTTCTGTTCAGCCCCATAGTCCATGGCCAACAATCTCTGCATAGCTTGCTCAAGCAATAACTGTTTCAAAGGATGTAAATTACTGATTCATACAGACTGTTGTATGTTGGGGGCATTGGGGGTAGTAATTATGCTGGAGTGGGTGTGATGCTCATTTCACAGGAGCCATGTCAGTTTTAGTCAAGAGATTAAAAATTCACTTCAGATCATCTAGTTTGATTTTTCTAATCAGGATTTTTGTTCTGCCATGACCCTTTGATTCTGTGTACCAGCTTAATTATGGAATGGAAAGTTCATTTTATAAACTGCAGGCATATAAAATTCAGCCCAATACGATACCAGAATCACAGCACACAATGACAGATGGAGGATTCTGTGGTACAAGTGCACTCAGAAACTGGTTTGGAGGAGTGGCCTTTCTGTTTCTACTATGTTCTTGACACCTATATGCTAAACTATCCTCTGAATATAGTTTTTATATTCGAATCGCATATAGCATATACATCTTCTGTGTGGTGCTGTGCAAAACTATATTACTATGCTTTTTCAAAACATTTATAGTTAACAAAACTAGAACATCTAAATTACATCCAACTTGTACATGTTACATTACACATGAGTGAATGCAAGGCCCAGCACCATAACATTTCAAGGAAAATTTGTCTTTTAATTTAATCACCATTGAGTAACAATTGAGGTGGAGCAAAAACATCTTAAAAGACTGCTAAGAAAAAAACTAATCACCATTTATGAAATACACTTTTTTTTTTTGTATTTTAAAAAAGTACTTTGAACAGTGCATTTATTTTTAGATTTCTTCTTTTTTCCCTTAACGATCTTGAAGTCATGTGTAGCAGTAATTTTTAATGGTTTTAAAGAGTAAAAACATTGCTCTTGGTTTTTATTTTCCAGCTCCTTCAGGCTTTCTCAATAGCCGAATTATATGTATTGTGTGTGTGATATAAGTTCCTTTGCCAAAGGGTGCTGAAACAGGCAACTGACTGGCTAATCCAATGACCCTGGCACAGCTCTAATCACGTTGTTCTGACAGATAAAGTTGAGTAGGGAAGGATTGCCTTGGTCAATAAAAGGCATCTGTATTTAATAACTTATCCAGATAGAAATGGATTTGCTACATTTGCCCAGATGCCATTATGGTAGTGCAATTTTATTAAACCAGTTTAAATTAAGACAACACTTACTTCAGATTGGACCAAATAATACTTAAGAGATCACCAGAATGTTGATTAATGGGAAACTGGGGAAAGGAAAAACAAAAACTCACCACCACCTTTTAGGTATTGGGGATGCCACTTAATTGCAGTGGCTAGACAGTTTTCAGGGCGTTTATATATGTGCTTGCCTGGTTGGGCCTTTTTTTGCTTTATTTTGTTCAGTTTTGTCTTTTGCTATGTTTATTAGCTTCTCAGTTTTGTTTTGTTATTTAATGTTGGCCCAATAGGTGTCAAAAACACTGGCTTAATTCTCATAAATTGATTTTTCCTATTAAAACTGACCAATTAAGTTGTTAAAAGACTTTTAAGAACAAACACATTATGTATTGTGCCCATATATATGTTAAAGGAAGTATTTGATTTTTAGATTTTTGTGTTTTATAAAATTTCTGTTGTTCATGTATTATTTTTTAACCTCTAGTTTTCAATTCATCCCTTGTTCGATTTACTTCTCATTTAATTTCCTTGGCCCATTTGTTTTCCAAGGCACAATCTCTAGGGGATCCCAGGAACAATCACGAAGGACTTGGTAGTTTTATAATGTGTATTCATGTAACAGCACCTGTAACTGTTATTGTAGCTCTCTTAAAGGGTTTGTTTGCTTTTCTGGTCCTCCTGGGGGATGGATAGCTGCCTCAGTCACTAAACTACTTGACAGTATTTGACAGTATCCTTTTGCAACAGTTATTCAGGTCTCTTTCCCTTGCTGTCTCATAATCTGTTGGAACACAGTGACATGTTAACATTACTGCATTGAGTTTTCATCTGGTGTAAACTATGATATTTTATGTAAAAAAAAAACAAAACCAACTTTGCAAATTTTTTTCAAATTGATTTTAAAAACTCAGTCGTATTTCATTGTAAACTATGTATTTATCTTACATTACTCTGTTCAGATGAGATGATAGCTCCCTTTCCCCCCATAATTTTCATTTCAAAACCAAGCATCTATAGGATTTCTCCCCATTCAACATTATTTAACACTCTGCTTTCTTTAATTTAAACTTTCTCTTTTACCTAAAATGTCAAGTTTTTACCTTTCTAATATCACCATGTTTCCCATTTCTGATAATAATTGTATGCACCCTTCAAGTACTGAAGAGAACTAACTGTAAATTTCAAGTATCTCAAGTTTGAGTATCCTTACATACAGTGTCAGTTGAACCTTTAAAATACTATTTTTCACTTACAATTTTACTTGTGTTCTGTGTGCCGTCTCTCTCAATAGAGGTGGTTGTCATCAGACCTTACTAAGTTTGTCGTGAGGGATGACTGTTGTTATTGGTTCCTAAATAAAATATTAACCTCTTAAGTCAGAAGAAACCCAGTACTTCTTAGGGTTTGTTTTGTTTTAAACCAGAGAATAAGGAACTGACTGGGTTGTGAGTTTTTAACATAATTTTCTGTAAATTCTTCTACAAACATCATAGCTGATTTGAGGATATAATATTGTTTTATATTATTTTTAAATGTATGTGGATATTCTCCAACTTGGCAACTATGTTTTGAAAACACTGCATTTAAGAATTCTTTAAGAATTGATTTTCTAAAATTAAAACATGTCTCATTAGGCATATTGCAGAGCTTAAATTGATTTGAAAGTACCATGGTTAAAGGTGAACTTTATATTTTAATTTACATGTAAGAAATGTGAAATCTTTCTGATTGATTATAATGGGAACCCATGACATACATAGCCAAAGAATATATTTGGTTCAGGTAAAGATATAAGCTCAATAATAATGAGCATCCATTCTGTTTTAAAGCGGATAGATGAGGAGATCTGTTCTTAGCTTCCAGCTCTATGTGAAGCCTTTCTAAAGACTGAAATAGTCCAAGGTGGCTTTGGTCATTTCCTTGTAAGAACTGAAAGACGTGGCTTGCACATTAGAGTCGTAGGGCTTCTTCCACAACCATTTTGAGACATCATCCTTTGTGGTTTGCTCTTCAGTTATTCCAGGGCCTTCCTGGAAGTAGAGAGGTTTTGTTTTCTCTTTTTCACTCTACATTCTTAGATCTCTTAGCTATTAGGAACTGTCAGATATGTACTAATAGCTAGTTTACCTGGCCTGAAAATATATAACGCATCTGCACTATGTACCTAATGGACATCTGACCTACAGTGTGATCTGAATACACGCTTCCTGGTGTGATGTCTTTTACCACATAAAATTATGATAAACTGCAAATATTGGTTTTGTGATGTGATTCTCTGTACAAAGAAAGAAGCTCTATGCAGTGAGTTTGAAGTTTCATAGTCACAAAATGTTAGTACTGCTACCATTCAGCACGTATAAAAATTTTTAAATTTATAAATATTAAAATGTTAAACTTACTTTAAGACTTTTCAGTTTTTTTAAGAGACCCAGGGATAAGTATACTGTTTAAATATTTACCTCTATTGAACATAACTAATGAAGGTATAAAGTTGCATTTAATTTTTCAAAAGATGCTGAAATAAAAAGGCTATGTATTAAGCCAGTTACACACTGAATATTAAATTGATAAAACTTTATTTGTATTTTTAAAATCCATAAATGGGAGTTAAAATGTGTCTTTTCACTAAATATTTTTATTACATTTTTGTTTTGGCCATGTGTGATTTGTTCATGGGGATTTAGCTAGACTGTTTTATAAAACTTATTGAAATGGTGCTAGTTCATTTACTATCACAGACTGATTGACAATGAGGACATTATACAGTTACAAAATAATTTTAAATTTTAAAAAAGAGGAAAATATCTGTATAGATAAAATAAAGATTTGCATTATCTCCTGGGAGAACATCCAACCCTACTAGAATTCCCAGTTTTTAGAAGGAAAATAAAAATTTTGCTTATATTCTGTAATATTTAGCATATTTATTTTTACTTCAGCTCACAGTTTTAGAAATAATTTGAGTAACTAGTTAAAACATTGGTTTGGGGGCATATTTGTAGTAAATATTTTTAGTTGTTTGAGGTCATTACTTTTGGCCTTTTAGGGAAAGTGGAGGGTTACCATTCTCCTATATGCTGGACAGTCTTTCACACTTTGCCCAATCTTAAATCTTGTAAACATATGCAGTGAAGTTATTTAAGGAAGAAAATGCATTTTGAAAATATATTTATTTTAAAATTGATTTTGCTTTGAATGTTCATTGATTAGTCATACTTCTTATTCAGATTTGATTCCACTCAAAAGAAAAATTAGATTAAGAGGACTAGGTAGAGTTTGTGTTTCAAGTTTTTCCCCTCTTTTATAACTAAGGGTGGGACCTTAGGCATAGAGAGACCCATAGATGATTTTAAAGGTCCCAAATATAAAAGTTTATTTTTTAACTTTTTGACTTTTTTAACTTATTTTTTGATAATGGTCACTCCTGCCTACTTTGCCAGGTTAGTCTTCAAATAATCCTTTCAGTCAACCCAAGACTTGGGGCTGTAATCTTCATTTGCATACCTGCTTATAAGTGTGCTGCCCTTTATGATCCATCCTTTCTGAGGACTGGTCTGATACAGCTGTTTGAACTGATAGAGTATAGGTTGGAGGCAGAATGACATAAATTCATTTCCTAACTTAGCCACGTAGGATCTACATTAATTTCAGTGGGCCTGGCATCCACATCATGGGATCATAAATGTTGTTAGTTCTTTTTCCTCAAGAAAATTTTTAAAATAGTAATGGATAAAATATATTAGTATATGCTTAGTAAATCCCTGTATATTAAAAGATTATTTCTAAAAGCACATTTTGCTTCATTAGATAAATGTGTCTAACATAAAGTCTAATGGCTGGTAAACATTATATTATTTTTTAGTACTGTGATATCTTCACATCCATTCAGTTTGATCTTACAGATCTACCACCATAGTGGTACTGTGATAGAGTTCATCATACTATTCACTGTATCCTTTTTAAATGAGAAAGGAAAATAGGTCCATTTAAGTCCACAGTTTCCGTTTCTGTTGAATATGGTCCTACTATTCTTAAAAAAAAAATTTCCTAATAGTGATTCCCAGGGTTTCATCCATCGCTAGTTCTTCCTAACTTAATCCATTATCAAATAAGTTTGAAAAATAAAGCAAATTTCTTTACTGTGTGACTTTAAATGCTTTAATACACTAATGCACATTGTGAAGCTCTAAGAGATGGTAATATTTTCTTCAGTCTATTTAATACAGTCTTCTCAAAGCCTCTAATGGAACTGGAATTCTAGGAAATACCCTTTGTGGCATTCTTAGGATAATATCTGGGTAATTCATGATAAAACACTTGGAATAATGCATCTGAATCTGTTTTAATTATTAGGTAATTAATAGTTATTTTTAAGAACTAGAGAAGCAGCCTAGCTTCATCTTTATCTTGAGACCTTTCCAAAGTGATCTCCATTTCTTTTTTATGCCATTTCTATGAGGAATTTGAGTTTTAGATACAGGGAGTAGCAAGATGAACAAAAGTCATTTCTGAATATACAAAAGAAATAATCCTGTTAAAATTGAATCAGGTCCAGTTTAATGTGACAAATAATTTTCCCTTGTCACATTATTTAGCCTTTGATAATTTTACATTTTTATAATTTGTGAAAACAAGTACAGTGCCATCTTTTCACCAGCGAAATATATCTTCCTGTACTATTGACATGCTGAGGAGTCAACACTTTTGATGGGTTTATAAAGATTCAAACTCTCTGACATCTATGGTCACTTTAATTATAAAAATACAGTGTAGTAATATACATTACATTCAGGTAACTATTGCATCTTACATGCTTTTGTAAAATCAATAATTCATTTAATAATTAAAACTTCTTCACATAAATGACCTGGCTTACATGCTTTTAAAGCAAATGAAGCATTGAAAGATTACAAAGATCTGTTTCATACCAAAAGTAATTTGCTTTCGCATAAACTTTTCTGTTGAATTCTAAACCAACAGTCTCCTATATAAGGAACACTTGGAACACTACATCTGTTTAAAAAAAAGAAAAAAGAAAAAAAAAATATATATATATGTATAGCCATGAAAGTTGGTTATTGCTTCTTGTTTCGTTTTCATTGATTTATGTTTTGTTTTACGTATTTTCTTTCCTGTTCCTTTGCTAAATTACATTTGGTTTGGAAATATTTGGTCTAATAGACTTGTCATCAATTCAAAGTGAAAAAAAGTTGAAGCATGCTGTTCCTACTGACCTGAAAACAGCTCTTAAAATAGAAATTATTGTATACTCAAAGTTGTAAGTCCGCTGTTACATGAACACTGGATAGCTCAGTTGGCAGCTGACTAAATTCATTTATATCATTTCCTCATATCAGAAAGGATTTAAAGCTGTTCAGAATATATAAAACTCAACAAGATAATGGAATTGGTTAAAAAAAGAAAAGAAGGTAAGACCATGATATAGATTGCTTTGGGGAATGGGGAATATATTACTTAAGATCTGGTCGCTGCCAAAGTTAAAGGAGACCTTACTTTTACTAAGTGCTTATTAATGTGTCAGGTACGAGCTAGATGTTTTAATATATATTGACCAATGCGTGCTACCCTGTGAAGACTGAAAGACCGAGGGCATGTCAGCTGACGAAAAAGTTTTGTATTTCGGGTCATTTTCATAGAGAATGTTGTTGCCTCACAATCAGTTTATCTGCCAAATCAGTAGCTAGTCTTTCAATTTGAAGAAAGTAGCTGTCTACATCGTCTGTTCCACACACCAATCAGATCTCGCACTCATTTAACTCTTGCATTTTTTGCATCAAAGCTAAGAATTAAAAATGCGTAAGAATAGACTTAAATTAACCACGTTTAGGAAGGCAAGTCACACTGAGGAAGAAATATGATTAAAATGCACGGTTTTCTCTTTCAGGTTTTAAAAGTTTCTTTCCTAATCCTATTGATGGTATAAAGCCTCAATTTAATGTCTCACTTAACTTACAGACTGAAGCACTGAATAGACAAACGAGGTCTTATTGAGTAATAGGAAAACTTATATCTGCGCTCAGTGCCAAAATAGTTTCTTGGTACGCGTTTAACTTGAAGGTAATCTAGCTAAAACTTTAAATCTTTCATTGCCACCATTTAGAGGCAATTGGTGAGCTACAGAATGAGGGAAACAGTTTGAAGATAAATGATCCCCACGCGTCTTGTAAAAGTCTGTGCGCGTGCGCAGCCCAGGCCGGCTCCACCCACTACTTCGGCAGGTGGGTGAACGGTCCTCCCTCTGAAGCAGGCGTTAACGCCGCACTCAAACAAGGCGTCTGCGCGTGCGCGAGCGGGGCTGCAACCGGCTACGCCCACTGTTCCCGACCCGCCCGGCGACTGCGCACGCTCCAGGGGTGAGTGAACCGTCCGCTCGTCGAATCGAGTAGTGGCCATTCCGCAGCACACGGGTTCATGAGGGGATAATAGGTCTTTTTTCCGCCTCATCGTTTCTTCAGTGGAATGAAGAAGGAGAGGTTTCATTATTGGTGGCGGGAAGTGGCAGACGAGCTCGCGCTGAGCTGAAACCGGTTCTCCTGGCACCGAGAACGGGCCGCGTGGCCCTACCGGCACCCGCGCTCGGGAGTCTCGACCGACCTCTCCCGCGGCCGTTTCTCGTCCGAGATTTAGGTATCCGTGCTGTTGAGGAGGGAAAGGAAACTCTCGGGCTTGGGCAGCACGCGGCGAGCTCACTTCCTCCCGAGCAGAAATAACCTGCCCCGCACTACGTCTGTGGTCCTTTCTGTCCAATAAATGCAGTTTAAGAAGTTCCCAGCCGGACACACTTGTTTAATACTTGAGGGAGGCCATGCATTCAGTAACCTAATTGGAGGGCTTAAGAGGCAAGTCCTGTGCAAGGTCCGGGGTGGAGTCAGGCAAGGGAATGGGGTACTGGCCGTGCAAACGGGCAGTTGCGCTGTACGTGGTGCAAGGATAAGTGCTGTGATTGGTGAAGTGCAGAATACAAGAGCATCATAGCGGGGCACCCACCCCGAGCTTGGGGAACATGTCAGGGAGGGAGTGATGTGTAAGACCAGAAAGTTATCCGATTGAGGTTGTGGTTATGTATGTGAGTATAGAACTCATCGCATTGTACTTTTAAGATCTGCCTTTCATTAGGTAAATTTTACCTCAATTTTTAAAGTTAATTTGAAAAAAAAAAATACCCAGTATAAATAGAATTTTAGTAGGCGAGAGGAAGGGAACTCTTTCAGGCAGGGGAACTGCAAATGCAAAGGTGAAAAGAAAATGAAAAATTATGGCCATTTTTTAACAGTAGAATAACATAATATCTGAAAGGTATTAAGAGACCATCTAGGCCAGGCCAGGCCAGTCTTCTCCCTTCAGAGGTGAGGGTCTCAGACAGACCCAGATTTGCCCAGCAATTTAGTGAGTCAGGATCCCACAGCCTTGACCTAAATTACTTGGAAGAAGGCAGTATACTACTGTGTGAAATTATACAGTAGGAAGTCTTGCTTTTCAGTAAATTTGATATGTGGAAATTGAGGAAGTGCATGCACTTATACGGTTGAAATGTGATTGGATTTACACATTACTTTTTAGGATTACAGTAGTGATGTAGAGTTAAGCACTGTTTAAAGAAATGGAGGTGAACCACAATCCATTAGGAGGTTGCTAATCCCTGCTGATGCTGCATGTTAATGTGTCCATCCCTTTGCTCCTGCTGTTCCTTCTCTCTGTAATCCTCCCTCTTCATCCTTTCCTCTCCCTCAAGACCAAATTTAAATGCCACTTGCTAGTTCTCTTTTCTCCTCTTCCTTCCCATGCTGTGATCCCTTGGCACTGAATGGTATTCCTCCAACAGAGGGCTCACTACATTTTTTTTTTTATTAACAGCTTTATTTCAAATTCACAAAAAATAAACAGAAAAAGGCAGCTCAGCAAGTTAGGGAAACATTACTCCTAAAAAGTTCTTTTTCAGGCACTTTTATCTCATCTAATTCCAGCTGCTAACTGAATTGTTCCTTGAGTGTTCAGAAAGATACATAAATGGTTAGTTAAATGTCATAGTCAGCGTCTCCTTATTAATGAAAAAAAATGGATGAAAAACTTAATCGCATTCATATTCTCACAAAACCAAACCCCATATCATATTCTTTTTTTACCTTTAGAATTAATATAGTGCCAACTTTGCTTTTGCTACAAAAACATTACAATGTTGTTGTTAACTATAGTCCACAAATTACATTAGTTATATTTTCTCCATATATCACCACATTCTTAACACCCTGTAGTAGAAGAATATTCCTGTATTTATATTATTAACCACAATCATCTACTTTCAAAAGCATTGTTATATATGTAGGGCTCACTACATTGTGATAGTTATTTATCTTTCTGTCTAGAGCAGGGTTTCTCAAACTTTCCAACATTGATGTTTTGGGCCAGATAATTCTTTGTTATGTATGGTTGTCCTGTAAATTGTAGGATGTTTAGTAGCATCGCTGGCATCTACCCACTAGATACCAGTTAGCACCCTCCCCAGTTGTGACAGCCAAAAAATGTTTCCTGATATTGCCAAGTATCCCCTGAAGGGCAAAATACCCTCTGGTTAAGAACCACTGATCAATATGAGGCACATGAGGCTCAGGGTCATTTTAATAATAATATAGTACAATACTGCCCAACTCTTGTGGATTCAAAAATCCGTTTCACAGCAATCTCAAAAGCCTTCTTACACATTTTTAAGATAATACAGAGTATGTGATAAAGTACTTCACTGCATTGTGCAGTTCCAGGTTTTTGGGTGTTTTTTGTTTTGTTTTGTTTTTAATTTTTATTGAAGTACCATACATACGATCTAAAATTTCCCCTTTTAACCACATCAAATATAATTCAGTGCTGTTCATTACATTTACAATGTTGTGCTAACATAACCACTATCAATTGCAAAAATTTTTCATCATCACAAATAGAAACTCTTTACAATTTAAGCATTTTAACGCCCCATTCCCTATCTTCACCCTGGTCCCTGGTAAACAATTCCAATCAATATCCAGCAACCTTCTTTGCAGAAATGGAAAAGCCAATTATCAAATTCATATGAAAGGGTAAGGGGCCCCGACTAGTCAAAGCCATTTTGAAAAAGTTGAATGAAGTTGGAGAACTCATACTTTCCAATCTTTGGAATTGTGTTGAATCTGTAAATTGCTTTGGGTAGAATTGACATCTTAAAAATATTTAGTCTTCAAATTCATGAACACATAATATCCTTCATTTATTTAAGTCTTCTTTGAGTTAGTAATGCTTTATAGTTTTCTGTTTATAAACCCTTTACATCCTTGGTTAAATTTATTCCTAGATATTTTATTCCTTTAGTTGCTATATAGTAAATGGATTTTTTTTTCTTGATTTCTTCTACAGATTGTTCATTACAAGTGCATAGAAACACTAAAGACTTGGGGATGTTCATTTTGTACTCCACCACTTTTCTCAATTTTTATTAGCTCTCATAGCTTTATTGTGGATTTTTCAGGATTTTCTGTATATAAGATCATGTCCTCTGCAAATAGGAAGAATTTTACTTCTCCTGTTTTATTTCTCTTTTTTACCTAATTGCTGTGGCTAAAACTTGCGGAACAATGTTGAGTATCAGTGGTGACAGTGGGCATTCTTGTCTTGTTCCTGACTCAGATAATTCTTTCTGCCTTTTCACCATTAAGTATATTAGCCATATATGCCTTTTATCCTGTTGAGGACGTTTCCTTCTATTCCAAGTTTTCTAAGTGTTATTATAAAAAAGAGGTACTGGATTTTGTCAAATGCCTTTTCTGCATCAATTGAGATATCGTGTGTTTGTTTGTTTGTTTTTCTTTCATTCTGTTAATGTGGTGTATTATGTTAATTGATTTTCTTGTATACTGTGAAGCACCCTTGCATACTGTGATGCATCCCAACTGATTATGGTGTATAGCTCTTTTAAAGTGCCAGTGGATTTTGTTTGCTAATATTTTGTTGAAGATGTTTGCATCTATGTTCATAGGAGCTTGTAATTTTCTTTTCTTGTGATATCTTTATCTGGCTTTGGTATGAGTTATGTTGGGCCCTTAGAGTGAGTTAAGGGGTATTCCTTCAATTTCTTGGAAGAGTTTGAGCAGGATTGGTGTTAATTCTTCTTGAAATATTCAGTAGAATTTCCTTGTGAAACCATCTGGTCCTGGGCTTTTCTTTGTTGGGAGGTTTTTGATTACTGAATCAATCTCTTCACTACTTATTGGATGTTAAAATCTTCTATTTCATCTTGAGTTGTTGTAGGTATTTTGTGTATTTTTAGGAATCTGTCCATTTCATCTAGGTTATCTAATTTATAGGCATATAGCCTTTTATAGTATACTCTTATGGTCCTTTTTATTTCTGTGGGGTTTGTAGTAATGTCCTCCTTTACATTTCTGATTTTAATTAGAATGTAATTAAGAGAATTAGTGTCTTCTTTCCTTTTTTCTTTGTCAGTCTAGCTAAAGGCTTTTCAATTTTATTGATCTTTTCAAAGAATCCACTTTTGGTTTGTTGATTCTATTTTTTTTTAATTCTATATTTCATTTATTTCTGCTTTAATCTTTGATATTTCTTGCCTTCTGCTTGCTTTGGGTTAGTTTTTTCATCTTTTTCTAGATCCTCCAGTTTTGAGGTTAGGTCCCTGATTTGAGGTCTTTCTCCTTTTTTAATATAAGCATTTGGAGCTATAAATTTCCCTCTTAGCACTACCTTTGCTACATCCCATAAGCTTTGGTATGTTGTGTTTTCATTTTCATTCATCACAAGATATTTCCTAACATCCCTAGTGATTTTTCTTTGATCCACTGGTTGTTTAAAAATCCGTTTTTAAATTTCCATATATTTATGACTGTTCCATTTCTCCTTCTGTTAATGATTTCTAGTTTCATTCCATTGTGGTCAGAACAGACATTGTATGATATCAGTAATTTTGAATTTATTTAGACTTGTTTAGTGATCTAACATATGGCCTGTCTTGCAGAATAATTCATGTGCACTAGAGAAGTATGTGTATTCAGCTACTATTGGGTAAGTGTTCTATATATGTCTCTTAGGTATAGTTGATTTAGAGCAGGGGTTCTTAACCTTTTTTGTTCTATGGACCCCTTTGCCAGTCAGGTGAAAACCTCAGACCCCTTACTAAGTCCACATTATACTGTGTATTATTTAATAAATATATCCCACCTGCATCAACATGTCCCCACAAGAATAATGTTTTTGAATTTCAATTCAAGCTCAACGGACTCCTTATTAAGAACCCCTGGTTTAGAGTATCATCAAGTCTTCTGTTTCCTTCTTGATCTTCTGTCTAGATGTTCTAGCCATTATTGAGAGTGGTGTATGAAACTCTCCTACTATTACTTTAGAACTATATATTTCTCCCTTCAAATCTCTCAATATTTCCTTCATATTTTTGGGCTCTGCTGTTAGGTGCATCTATTTATAATTGATATGTCTTGTTGAATTGACCCCTTTTTGAGTATATAATGACCTTTGTCCCTTATAACAGTTTTTGACTTAAAATCTATTAAAGTCTATTTTATCTGATATTAATATAGCTACTCCAAAAAATATATATATAGGGAAGCGGCTGTGGCTTAAGCAATTGAGCTCCTGCTTACCATATGGAGGACCCAGGTTCAATCACCAGGACCTCCTGGTAAAAAAAAAAGAGAGAAAAAAGCTGACACAGAGAGGCACAGACCCCTGCATACCAAAGCGACGCACCAAAAAAGACGATCACACAACCAGATTAAAAAAA
>JAQZBX010064246.1:0-16529 GCA_029593785.1 Cabassous unicinctus
CCATATAGTCTTATTGTAGGGAATATTTTGGTAAACTGTGGAAATTTGCTCTGAAAGTTTTTACTTGGATATGAATTCTAGAGCGCATTATATAAATTGAAATAAAACACTAAGTTTTAGGAACGTTATACCAAACTGAAAAAAGTATAAGGAAATTTTTCATAAATTAGTAAGAAAATAAAGAGCTAACATGAAGCCAATGTATATACATTGCTCCAATGATATTTAATAAGGAAATATAGTAATATTTTCTAAAATTTCCAGTTTTTTAATTTTTCTTTTAGTAATAGCCTGGCTTATATCTATATCTATGTTATAACTCTATCTCTATCTCTAATCTCTGTCATTTCTATCTCTATCTGAAAGAAAAGAATTGAAAAGATATAATATGCTCTGGTTTTGGGTTCATGTTCTACTACTTCTATTTGGTTTTGCCTGTAATTCATTTATAAAACACTCATTCTTTTTTTTTTTTAATTTATTTTTTAATTTTTTTATTTTAACTGGGAGGTCCCGGGGATTGAACCCAGGTCCCTCCATATGGGAGATGGACACCCAACCATTTGAGCCACATCCACCCCCAAACACTCATTCTTAAAGTATGGATACATTTTGGTTTTTACTGACATGATTTTTTTTTTTTTTTTTTTTTTTTTTTTTTTTTTTTTTAATCAACGAGCATTCTGATGCCTGGGGTCAGGAAATCTGCTATCTGTTGTCATCTTGGTCTTTTATATATCCAGGAAGACTAAAAGGTGTCATGTTATCCTTACCCTGAATTCAGGAACTAAATGTAATTGATCATAAGTTTAGTAATAATTTGCATGAGCAATGATTACTTTAAGTAGAATACTAACTAAATAGCTGAAAACAATTTACTCAAGCAAGTGCTTTGGGGTAATGGCTAAGGCCAGAAGCCTTGGGTTCTTGAAGGTATTTCTGAGAGGGGCTTCTGCCAGGTCCAATCATGCCTCTTGTTTTATTGTTGGAATGCCAGACAGCCTAGCGAATGAGCAGGGAGTGGAAAAACACTGACACTACCCAAGGACAGTAATGGAGTGCCACAGGAACGATGGGAAAGTCTTTCTTCTATTCATTATATAAATTATTCTCTTTCTCTCATTTGTATCTACAGCCAAAGAGAAATTGAAATAATGTTAAGAAGAGGTTGACGTTATGTGATTTTTGTCAATCCACATTATGACTATTTGAGATTATTAAGTGCCCTCAATGTTCCTGGTGTCTTATGTGTTGTGGCAGTGAAATAACTGCTTGCTCTTTAGAATTTGAAACTTAGCACAAAAAGGGGGTTAGCAATTAGGAATTTGAAAATCATAAGACTGGCTGAACAATGAAATGAAATGTCTTTAAATACCAGTTTTGGAGGTGTAATATAGTAGAAAGCCCAAGTACACAGGTACATCACTGAAGCTTGGTGATGATATAAGAGATGCATAAATTATATTAGATTATGATAGATTTCTAAAGGAAGAATGGTGTCAATCTCATTGCCTTGGCATGACTAAGATCACTGATCTTTTCCTGATGAAATCCATCTCCCACTGAATTATAAAAGATTTTAAAAAGTTAATGAATTACATATCAATGGATAATGTTATTCAGTAGCATCCAAAGAAAGAACCCACCAATTGGTTTACTTAATTTTTAGCTTCACTTGTTTCCCCAAATTATATGAGGTGAATTAGAAAAACATTAGCACTCTAGGAATAAAATCCATATGCTTTGCATAAATATAGCCACATACACACATGCCCATATACTATAAAATAGATTTCAAATAATGAACCTGGTCTTTCCCCAATCACATTGTTGGAATAGCCCAAGATGTACCATTGTCTCATGGTATTTGATTTATGTAATATCTTCCCTCTTTAATTCTTTTTCACTGTCTTCAGTCTACTACCCGAATAACACAAAATATCAACTCATGCATCTATTATAGAATTTGTTACATTTTCCTATTTTTATATGTATCAAGCTCCTTGCCAGACTTAAGATGCATGAAAGGTACAATGAGCCTTGTTCATCTTTGTATTTCTTGAGGACAAAGCTACACATATGTGATCATGAAGGGAATTAAATTCGAGCACGTCTCAGTGGCAAAAGTCAAAGGAACAAGAACCGTCTTGCTCAAAAAGCTTTTTTCTTAAACTGGGGCAAGGTATTGACATAAAGCTATTTCTCAGCTACTAGGTATAGGCCCTATGTTTTGCTTTGCACTTAAAAAGATAAGGGTTCTAAAAAGAGCTGGTAAAGAGTGCTTCAGGTCCCTAAAGTAATGTATGTAAGGAAGCGGACAGTATGAGAATCCCGCAGAATGGTCAAAACGTGGAAGGAGAACAGAAGCCAAGACAGCTAGCCTGCATGGTGGAAAGAGATATTCTAAAGTTAAGGTTGGGTTTAATATTATTCTATCCCTGCCTAAGACTGTACCTGCTTTAGTGAAATAATCAGATATTTACTATATTTAATAGTTTCAAACTTTGGGTCCGATTCTCTTTTCTCCTGTCTTTACGTAACTTCCCTCTGAGTAATTCGATCCACTGCAATACATTTCTTTAGAAAATATTCTATTTGCTTAACTCAACTCTCACTTAGGATTAATCCTAAGATTTACAGCCAACCAGTAGTTTTCTTTAAAATAATCAAAACAAATCTTTTCAAATGTGTAAAATATGTTACATGAAAGGAACCTGCAAGAATTTTAACTGTTTAAAAGAAAGATAATAGGCATTAATAATATCTTATGTCCCTTAATTAGAGTGGTTATGTGGCTTTGTATCAAAATTTTTGTCAAAGATTAATTTTAAATGATACACTTTTCATTTTTTTAAAAAAATTCATTATTCTTAGCCATCAACTGTCCAGAAATTCTGAATCTTAAAGGATAAAGCATTTATTTATTTAGCAAGAATTATGAAGGAATTTCTTCATGGCAGACACTATTTTTATATATGAGAAGACAGGCTCAGAGTTTGCATGGGTTAGCCAAGTATGAACTTGTGCCTGTGTTTTAGTTTTCTCATTGCTAAAACAAATATCATCCAATGGGTTGGCTTAAACAATGGGAATTTATTTGTTCACGGACCTGAGGTTGGGAGAATTCCAAAATTGAGGTGTCATCAAGACAGTACTTTCTCCCAAAGACTGTGGTCTTGGGCTGGCTGCTGGAAATCCTTGGTTCTTGGTTTTTCTGTCACATGGTAATCATATGGTAACCTTTCCTGGCTTTTCCTTTCTTTTCCAGGTTCCACTTACATTCAATTTCTGGCTGTACGCTCTGGCTTTCTCTTTCTCTCTGACCTTCCCTGTGGGGCCTTCAGTAATAGGATCATGACCCATCCTGATTCAGCTGAGCCACACCTTAACCAAAGTAGCCTCATCAAAAGGTCCTATTTACAAGAGTTCACACCCACAGGAATGGATTAAAGTTATGAACATGTTCTCTGGGGGACATACCACCACAGACTGTGTACAACCCAAGGTATGGTCTTAAAACCAATACTAAAAGATGAGAATGGCAAAAGATTTTGTATTTATTTTGACTAAATGAGACTTGAGACACTTGTCTTTTCATCTATCTATATGCTGTATGGGATATTTAAGGTTATTTTTTATTCTTAAGCTTTGCTTTGGAAGATAAAGAAACTATAACTGTATATAAAAATAAACCAAAACTTGGTTTATGCATTTTAACCATTTTGGGGGAGAAATTATTCTGTGCATAATAGCTTATCATGATTGGGGTGCTTTGCTGAAGCTTAAGAAATTTTTAGTGCCAATTTCAATTTGCTTAGTTCATTTACTTTGCACCTAAGTTGTAAATTAATCATTGCTGGTAACATCAATTTAGTTGTAATTAATCATGGAGGGAGGAGTAAAGTAGTCACATTGGTGCCAGCCACATTAACTGTCTTATCTGATTGCTCTTGGTATAATTTCCCAGCACTTTGATGAATATATAGGCAAGAAATACTTTGGGGGTTTCCAAGAATATTCACATATTTGGAAATACACTTAAGCACTATAAATAGTTGATTGTTGCTTTACCTGACAATTTTGTATGTGTGTGGCTATTAGATATATATCTTACACACACACACACACACACACACACACACACACCCCACACACACAAGTCTCCCTTGCTTTGGGTAATTGACATGTTGATAGCTTTTAGAGCAGGGAAAGCTAGAAATGGAGATTTTATTAGAGACTTGACTGCATGTTCAAGGTCAGAGAGAAGTAAATGCCAACAAAAAGAAGTATTAATATTTCCTGTGTCTTTTCTGCTAGCAAATAAATATTTAGGGGAAAATATAATAATTCTCATTTGCATATATATAGTAATTATTAGCCCTTGACAAAAAAATACTGATTTTTGCACCATTACAGTCAGAATATATAGCAGGATACATCTATTTTCCTATGCTTAACAGAATTTTAGGTGATTTACAACAAACAAACAAAAACAACATTCTGATTTAAAAGACATACTATATTAAACCAGTGCATTTTACAGCCTTCATGAATGATGCTTTTTGACTCCCTGTGCATTGCATCAAAATATTCATTGGTTTAGAATGAGGACAGATCCCACCTACAACAAAGAAGTCATTGTTTAGTGTGGAAAGCCAAGCTATACTTTTCAGGCCACTACAAAATAATAGTCTTGAAAGCTGGGCTTTGCATCTGTTCTCCTGAAAGCAGGGGGAGGGTCTATGTTACATCCTTTCTGGCTCCTCACTGTGAAGTGCCTGATGTGTTCTTGTTCTGAGTGTCTTTGACTGGCGCTCCCTGCGGGTGACCGGTCCTGCTGGGTCTCTTTGGGCACAGCACTGGCACTTACTGGTGAAGATCATGGTCCCTGCCTTGACTCTAGTCATAAAAGCTGTGTACTCTGAGCTTCCTTGGGTCTACCTCTGTCTTCATCAGGTCCAAAAATGTACTTTTCTGTCCTCCCATGGGAGCATGGAGGAAGGTCTGGATCCTGAACATGCCATTTACAGGCCAGGGGATAATGGTGGTGTTGTCAGGTATAATGATTAACCTGGAGTTTTTCTAAGAGCATTGAAAATTTATGTCTCCAAACAACCAAACCAAATCAAACCAAACCCAAATCAACCAAACCAAACCAAGAGAAATAAGGAGATCTGCCTTGGAAGTGCTCCAATCCCTTTGGGGTTTCGACCACAAGACGTTAGAATACACTTGCTTCTAAAATCTCACTCTTCTCTTTATTCTACTCTTCCTCTCCTTTCACTGTCACATTCTCCCAGTATCTCTATGACATGGATGATAGTAAAGCTTTATGATCTGAGTTTTCCAGGCTTGGCACTTAATACGTAGAGGAAGTATTTTAGTACCTAAAAAAAGCTTTCTTTCTCTTATTCCTCTGCATTTAGTCACTAACTTGGGAGGTAGGAGTGGGTGGAAGTACCCTTGAACAAGAGCAAGGACCCTTCTTAGAAAACTTGGGGAAATGATACAATCCAAAATGTAACAAAGGTGTACAGTCAAACGCAAGGCTTTGTTCTACCCATGTTCCTCAGGATCTCAGGTACCCTCCATAGAGAAAACCACTGTCTCCAGTGACATATTTATTCTTCCAGAGATACTCTATGCCTATATGTGTATGTATGTGTACTTTTTCCTTTTTAAAACAATTTGTAGCATGCTATGTACACTGTTTCATATATTCCAATTTTCACTTAAAATATCTTTATCAGTACATATTAGTATCCACAGACCTGGTTCATTTTTTGCAATGGTTGCATCATAATATAAGGAAATAACATAATTTATTTAACCAGACCTCTATGGGTTGTTTCCAATGTTTTTCTCTTACAGACAATGCTATATTGAAAATATTTTGATGTGTAATTTTGACCGTGTGCATGTTAATCTATGGAATAAATTCCTAGAAGTGGGATTGCTGGGTCAAATATATACATATTTTTTAATTTTGAGAGATATGGCCAAATTCTTTGCAACAGAATTGTTCTGATTTACAGTCTTATCAACATAAATAAGATGAGAATGACTGTCTTCTTTTGCCTTTACCAAGAGAGTGTATTATTAATATTTTTAACTTTTTCAATGAGAGGTAAAAATGTTATTTTGAAGCTCTAATTTGCATTTCTCTTGTTGTGAGTGAAAATAGAGTGTTGTGTAAATTTTAAGAGACTTTTTACATTTCCATTTGTTCTGATCCCTTTTCCATTTTTCTATCAATTTGTCGTTTTTTTTGTATTAATTTTTGGGAACTCTTTATAAATTAAAAATATTTCCTCTGATTAGGCATAAGTCATTTAAATTCTTTTTATTACTTTGTAATTTGGCTTTTAGCTTGTTTATGGTATATATATATATATATATATATTTTTTTTTTTAAAGATTTATTTATTTACTTGGTCCATTTTAAACTCCCCCTTCCCCATTTGCTGTTTTGTGTCCATTCGCTGGGCAATTCTCTGTGTCTGTTTAATCTCTTCTCATCCTCCTCCTCCAGTCTTCGATCTTGGAGACCACCGATGTAGGAGAGAGGTGTTCTAGCCATCTGCGCCACCTCAGCTCCTGGTTTTTGGAGCTTTTGGAGCATCTGCATCTCGTCTTGTCTCTCTCCTTTTACGTCATCATCTTGCTGCATGGCTCCCGGGGCCTGGCAGCTCACTGGCACACAGAGCCTGGCAGCCCATGTGCCTTCTATATATCTATATTTTTATTTTTACCGGGAGGTCCTGGGGATTGAACCCAGGTCCCTCCATATGGCAGACGGATGCCCAACCATTTGAGCCACATCCTCCCCCTATGGTATATTTTGATATGCAGACATTTTCTTATTGTGTGATCAGATTAATTAGTCTTCAGTTTTGTTGTTTCCTAGCTTTGTGTAGCATTAGAAAAACCTATGCCACTTGAAGATTATAGAAATAATTCTCCCATGTTATTCATACTTCTACAGTTTCGTTTTCTATGGTAAAATATTTGTGCTATCTGAAATTTATTTTGGTATGAGGCATGAGGCGAGGATTGAATTTTTAAAAGATTTCTAGATGGTTACCTAGTTGTATTATCACAATATTTATTGGATAATCGATCTGTATCAGTCAGGGTTCTCCACAGAAACAGAACCCACAGGATATATGCATATATATTAAAAGATTTATTTTGAGTAATTGACTCACACCTTTGTGAGGGCTGACAAATATGAAATAGTTCTGGCAAGAGCTGATATAATCTTGAGTCCAAAATCCATAGAGGAGACTGGCAGGCTGGAAACTCAGACAAGAGTTGATGTGGTAGTCTTGAGGCAGAATTTCTTCTTTGGGAAATCTCAGGTTTTTGCTCTTAAGGCCTTCAATTGATTGGATGAGGCTCACCTATGTTAGGTAATCTCCTTAACTTGAAGTCCACTGATTTTAGATGCTAATCATATACACAAGATACCTTCATAGCAGCAGCGAGGCTAATGTTCGACCAAATGACTAGACACCATTGTCCAGACAAGTTGACACATAAAATTGACCATCACATCATCTTTTCTCTTATTTGACTTTTATAATATATGTGATATATAATTATACATAGTACAATAATATACATAATTTAATATAATGTTATTTCTGGAATTTCTGTTCATTTTATTGATCAATTTGTGTATTCATACATGAATATCATACAACTTAAACTATTTCTGTAATTTACTAAAGAAAGGGTAATGTTGTTGTGATGGTTAAGTTCATGTGTCAACTTGGTCAGGTTATGGTGCCCAGTTGTTTGGTCAAGGATTTCATGAACTTAAGTCATCAGTAAATTGATTGCATCTATGGCTGATTTACATCTACAATCAACTGAGATTGCCTTCAACAATGAGAGATGTCTCATCCAATCAACTGAAGGATTTAAAAGGAGAAGTGATGATTTCAGCAGTCGTAAGAGAGAATTTCCATCTCTACTTCAGCCAGCCTGCTTCTCCTGGGAATTCATTGAGGACCTTCATCGGAGTTCCCAGCTTGCAGCCTGCCCAATGGAATTTGAACTTGCCCATCCCCACAGTCATGTGAGTTAATTCTTATAAAAATCTCATAATATTTACAATTACCTCCTGCCAGTTGTGTCCCCCTGGAGAAACCTGACTAATACAGTTGTTTTGTGTTTTATTTTGCTTATGGTATTGTATTTTGAACTTAAGTGATTAAAGCACCTAGTTAACTATAGCAAGACAGACTTCACTCAGAAAGAAAAATTAAAAATGACAGTAATATCCTAGAAGAATAAAATTATACCACAAAGCCAACTTGGAAATTAGTCTTATATATAAGTTGTCATTGGCAAACACTAAGCACAGCTCATGTCAGAAGTCGCCAGATTGGGCTGACAAATATCAGCATCTAAAGTGATGTTTAAGGCAACAGCAGCTTAAGGAATGCTGTTTTAACAGGTACAATCTTTCCACTTGGAAGAGTTTTCCTGGTGTTAATTTTCTTACCTGGGTAATGTGACTTAAACTAGTCAATCTTAATTAGACTGAGTCAGGGACTAAGCAGCCAGGACAGGTTAGCACAGGCATTAATTTTATCTGTAGTATACCAGCCTGAGCCTGATAGTGGAAACAAAGTCAAATTCAACCCAAAATATTAATACCTATGAAGGTAAGAAAATGGAGGTTTTAGTGCCTGGAGAAAACAATATCCTTACCATTATAAGCCATAATGCAACCAGCCACTTTTTATCAGAGTTTTTATATTGTTTTTCAGGTACAAAGTAATACACACTCCAACAAATTTACACAGTACAAATGTGTATTTAGAATAAAACGTGAAATTCCTTCGCTACAAAGAAAGTGCTCAGAAGCCACACAGTTAGCATTTTGGTAAGCACTGTTTCAGACTTCATCTATGAGAATATTTTAATTTTGTTTTGTTTTCCATAAGAAAATTTATATTATTCATTTTGGTTTTGCGCCTTGATTTTACTGCTTAGTTTGTGGTGGACGTCTTCCTATGTCAATACAGCATCCTTTTTTGCTTTGTGTTAAATATTGCAGTACAATGTTCTTTTCATAAAACTCATCATCATCATTATTATTTTAAATTATGGAAATACATTCGTATAAAAATTCAGCAATGCAAATGTGTATAAAGTAAAAAGTAAAATGCCTCCTTCATTCTCCCCCAATTCTAACCTCCAGCTGGCATCATTGCTGTCAGTTTTGTGTGAATTTTGTACACTTCATTTGATTCTGCACATATGCAAATGTGCATATTTTATTTATGAGAATAATTATATATAGTTTTAAAAAACAGAAACATACTATACATAGTTTTTTGCCACGAGCTTTTTTTTCACTAAATTAAAAATAAAAAGGTATCATACTATGTGTATTGCTTTGCCTTCTAACTTTATTTTTCACTTAACAACATATCATATCATTTCATGATCCTGTGAAATCAATACATGCAGAGCTATCTCATTCTTTTAATTCTTATCATTAGGGGGTTATTTGTCCCTCTTCTCCCCTCTGCCCCCCATTCCTGTGGCTGATCTGCTGAGGCTAGGAGAATTGGAATAATTGTATTGCAAAAGGTGTGCTTATTTTACAGACAGCTTACTCTAAGGTTACTCCATGGAGATTTATTTTCTTGGCTCCTTTATCTTGCTCTCTAAAATTCTAGAGCCATCTGGATGTGCACAGCGACATCAGAACTTACCTGAGTTGGGTGAGGGGCCACCTATGCTGAAGGCTGAGTATAAGAAGTTATAGATTCAGTGAAGAACAACAAAAGGTTTAAATGAAACAAAGGGCAGTGGGGTGGGACAAAGGGATATATCTATGTCAACTATGGATTATTAGCCTGCGTTTATGGGAGAAGTTTGGGGATGATCTGTATAGAGAAGCTAAGCCACTTTGGAATCTCTTAGCTAACTCCTTCACTTCTTCCAGCCGAATGTATGGGCTGGAATAATTCAAACCTAAAGTAAAGCACTGTTCATACAATTCTTCTGATTTTTCAACGTGTACTTGACCTGATACAGTGTAGTAATTTAACGATATACATACCACATCTCCTTTAACCAATAGGAGTAAATTTGGGATTACAGCAATATCCCTCAATATGGGTGCAGCATACTTTATTTTTACCTCATCTATTTTCCAAAATTTAAAATTTACTATACAAACTGCAGAAAAGATTGGTCTTGATTGAAAACTAAATTAGTGTTCAGAAAGTTCAAATGGAAGAAATAGCACAGAATATATAACAAAGTAAAAAAAAGATGAAAATCATGAGTCAATTGAGAACAGAAAAGAGAACAGATCCAGAAGACAACATATAAGTGACAGGAATTCTGGCAGAGAAAACAGAAAAAAAAAAAAATTAAATAGCACATCAGTGTCTTAATCTATAAATTGAAGATAATCATAGAATTTGTTTTATATATGAGGTATTTGCTTAGAGTGAGTATTAAACAATTTAATGCAGGTAAAGCATGTATAACATTGTCTGGCAGAGTAAGAGCTCAATAAGTTATTATTATTATTACATCTTATTATTTTTGGTATTATCACCATCGCCATTAAAGAAAACTTTATGTGACCAGACAAAAGACTTGAATAGTCATTAGAGAGGGCACTTGGAATTCTAGGCTTTTGATTAATGTAAAAAGACATTATCAAGGCAAATGTGAGGACATTTCTAAAATCAAAGGATAAGAGAAAAATTCAACAAGATTTTATATAATTCACTAATAGAAGAGAAATTTCTATATTAGTAAGAGTTATTAATTACAAGCAACAAAATCATCTCTGGCTAGTTTAAAGAGAATAGGAATTCAATAGCTCACAAACTTCTGGGACAGGCAGGAGAAACAGACTCAAGGCTATGTGTTCAGGAGAAATGTCAAAAACTATTGCACAGATCTACTAGCCTGATGAGGGAACTGCCACCACTCACAGCTGCATCCCTTCTTTTTTCCCTTGTACCAGTGACGTGGATGCCTTGCTCCCAACCATTTCTTCATGCAACACACATCCAAACCAAAGTTTCACTTGAGCACATCTAGTTGCTGGAACGTGGTTGGCTTACCTACCCCTAGCTGGAAGCTGAACAAGGTAGGCTTTGGGATTTTACCTTGGGAAGGATTCACAGTGTTAGGAAACTATAAAAATAAGGAGAAGATGTGAAAAAAATATTGTATGGGTGCAAATAAGGAAGATCCACTGCAGTTTGATTACCATCAACCTTAATAACTGCAGCACTGGCAGTAAGAAAATCTTTAGGTTATGAAGAGAAGAAGGCAATGATCCCCAAGTACTCTAGCCAGCTAAGGTAATATTCAATGTTAGGGCGGTAGAGATGATATTGTCCTTGTTTCCTATCTGAGGAAAATATTCAAGGAAGTATTAAACTCAATGCCCCTTAAGTCAGAAGAAATCTCAAATGAGGGAAAGGAGTAGAAGACAGGAAATAGTTTTAAGTAATGCATCTTTAGTGTAAATAAAAAATGACAATGTGAGTAGAAATGGCAGGAATTTGTGGATTGCTGAAACAGAAGAGACATCTATTAATGAAAGAAAGAAAAAAAACCTGAAATGGAAAATCCTAAATGAGCTTGGTAAAAGCAGAAACTTTGGTGTAAGTTGGAGGAGAAGGAACTTCATGTAAATTGTGAAAAATTTCACTGGTGTGCTAGCAGGAGTGGGGTGAGGTGTGGAGAGAGATAGGCATGTAGAAACTCTTGATGTGAGGACATAGATATCCTTAACTCTTATTATTAGAGAAATACATATTTATTATAAGGTTTAGGGATAGCTGGATTGGCAATATTAATATCAAAGAAAGTGAAATTCAAAACATAAAGTATTAAATTGGACCAAAAAGAAAATTAATGATGGTGGTAAAATTTGCTGAGAAGATATTATAGGCACAAAATTCATGCACCAGACAACATGCAGCCCAAAATTCTGAGAAATACAAGAATTTGCTACAAAGTTATAGTAGAACATTTTAAATTACTTCTTTTATAATTTGATTAATGAAGTAGACAAACAATAAACATGTACACAGAAGAGTCTAATAACACAAAAAGTAAGCATGATTTTTGTGGTAGGGGACAGTCCTGGCGTGGCCTGCCGCCTCTCCCTGGGACTCACAAATACATCCCGTGCTCAGGGCCAAGGGTGTCAGCCTGGTGGATAAATCACAAACCCCCAGTTGATAAGGGACTACAGGTACGTTCCTTCCCTTACTGTCCCCTACGTAAACATTCACTGGAGACAGTCTGACTCTGGTGGGCGTATTTTACTACAACCTTCTCACAGCCCGGTGGTCTCTCTGTCCCTGGCGGGGAAGGAGCGGGGTTCCTCCACTGCGGCAGCACAGGACCACAAGAGAGGGGCGCTGGGCCGGAACATGCCCCTGAAGAGGCCACGGACTGAGACCTGCTGGCTATGGGAGCCCACGCCCACTAGAGAGGCTCACCTTGCTCTGTCTCTTCTCTAAGTGAGTAGAACGTACCATAGCTATTGAAGGTGGCTTTCCACCACAGCCTGTGTGCCTCGTGCTTTCGCTGGGGCCGCCGACTCCTGTGTTGGAATGAGCTGACATCTTTATAGTGTCTCTCTTTCTGACCGGCAAGGTTGGATAGACGTAAGTTTAAACCATACAGAAAAAATATATTATTCTCTCAAGGCCATTGGCCATAACCCAATAAAACTAGAATTCCCCTTTCCATTAAATGACCCAAATATCCTATGTATGTGAAAATTAAGAAGCACTGTTTTAAATAATCCTTGGATCAAAGAAGAAATAAAAAATGAAAATACAATTTTTAAAGAAGTAAAGCTTGAGAGAACATTTCATATTGAATCTTATAGGAAACAATAAAAGCTATGCTCAGACCAAAATTATTATATTTTAATTATAAATTATTATATATATTTTTAAATAATGAAAACACGGCTTTCATTATTAAAAAATAATATAATCATTGAACTAAGCAGCTAATGATGAAATTGGGAAAAAAAACAAACCCTGCAACAAATTAAATTTTAAAAAAAGGAAAAGGGATTTATGATTTCAAAAACTGAAATTAATGGAATAGGAAATAATTCCAAGATATGAACTACTTTCATTCACCAAATGTGCAAAATAAAAAAGAGAATCTGGAGAAATGGACATTGTCACATATTTCTGCATTCCTTTTTAAGAATAAAGGTAGTTAAACCTTTTGGGTATTAAACATATAAAGATGGCTGAGCAATCTCATTTTTGCACATCAATACTACAAAGATTAAAACCCACAGAATGCAAGGACATATGTATAAGAATTTTTATAGCAAAATTCTTCAATATGGCAAAAAACCACAAACAAACTGGAAATAACCTGAAGGTTCGTCAATTATGTAATCATTAAATATATCATAGGTAATAATATATATTATTAAGCTGTTATTTTAAAAGGTATGTGTGAGCTACAGCTATTGAAGGTGGATTTTCATAATACACATTTAGTGATAGCAAATTGAAAAATAATGTGTTATATAATCAACTTTGTGTGTGTGTGTGAAAAACAAACGAGCATTCATAAGCACAAATATGAAAACAGGTGTGAAATCATACATGCCAGCCTATTAAAATTGCTTATATCAATAGTGATTTGGTTATTAATAGTGATATGGTTATTAATAGTGTTATGATTTGGTGATGTGATTTTTTTTTTTTTTAATTTATACACCATGATAAACAAGTATGTATTATTTTATAATTTAAAGGAGTGAATAAAGAACATTTAAAGGGAAGAATACATAATTGGATAAATAGGTTTTATAGAAAATACTTTTCTTTCTGTTGCCATATAAAGTTTAATGGTTTTAAATGGAATATTGAACAATATTCTAAGTGTTAGTAGTAAATACTAATGAGGCTGTATTAGATGAAGCCCAGTCATATACTGATGGGTTTTTGCCCAGGGATCTAGACTCTTGCCTTCTTCCCACAAGCTCCCTAAAAGGGAGGTGTGTTCAAGGAAAGCAAAGGAAAATATCACTTTTTTATTTGCTGGGCATTTGCTTCAGCCTCCCCTGCACCACTCATAGCCTTCATTTTCCTTGATTCGTTGGAGGCCTCTAGTCCCAAATTAAAGCATTCTGAAAACCGGGCATTTTACTTTTCTAAGGCCACACCAGAAGATCAAGAGTCAGCACTCTAAATGCTATCTTTTGCGAGTGAATGTGGCTAAATCAGTTGAGTGCCGACCTCCCATATGGGAGGTCCTGGGTTCTGTTCCCAGTGCCTCCTAAAGAAGGCAAGCAAACAATGAGCAGACAGCAAGCAAACAATGAGCAGATAATGAACAAACAACAAGCAAAAAACAACAAGCAGATAACAGGTACAAACAATGAATAAATGATATCTTCTGCCAACATCAAAGGAAATAGGGTTGGAACAGAGCGCTATATAGGTTTACTTACACCTACGGTGTTTTATCCACTAGAATATATGGCTGAGACCTGTGTCTTGATATTTAATTTCTCAGACAAGTATTCTCCCTACTTGGAAGTTAAGTTTCTTGCCCTGATGCTCACTCATCCTTGAGTAAGAAAGGGAAGAAAGAAGAAGAGAGGAATTCATTCCTTAGAGGGTCCAAGGTAAAACAACAGAAAAAGGATACTAGCTATCAAAAATCTAAAACAACAATCAGAAAGAGATGGAAATTAATCCTTAACTATTTTTTCAAACTTTGGGGGTTCACGAAAATAAAAGCCATATTTTTTTCCAAGCACTTTTAGGTTCTAAAACCATCTGTGCTTTAAGGAACATTTAGTTCATATGTTTTTAGTTAATTTACACTTAACTCATCAAAATGTTGACTTGTTATTCCAGCTATTTGATGTCTCAGAAATCATACACACATTTTACTATATGTTCAAAAGTTTTTCTCCCATTTGGGTAAGGAAGTCATCCTTAGCTAGCAGTAAACAGAACCTGGAAGAGCTTAAGTCTGATTCCAAACTAAGAACTAGGGAAATTCCATGAGGTTTGAAACTTGGCACATTACTTTTCACACACATGGCTATAAAGTCTTTAAAGTGAGCAAAAGATGCCAAAATACGTCAAAATCATCACGAGCATAAATGGGATCTCTGCAATGTGACGATGTTTCCAGGGGACTTGCAATGTAGATCATCTCACACCTATGCTCCTTAAGTGGAGACCTGCAAGATCAGCCCAAACAGCCTCACTTGGGCTCGGCAGTACCAAACATTGTGCTGAAGCCAGAACACTAATTTTTATACACACACAGACACACACAAAGAAGACAAGTGACATGCTTCAAAACTTTTGTTGTCCCAACGACCTTTCTTTTAACTAAAATATATTGAACGCATATCTATTAAAAAGCTCCTATATGTTTATGTAACTAGGCTAGAAGTAATTTTTCCCTCCCCCTATGCTGGATGCGTTTTTAGAGCAGAATAGTAGAGTAAAAGTTTTCATGGATTAATTGTCTAGTTTTACAGCTGACCAAAGCTTCAGCTATATTTGAACCAATTTTCATATTCATGCAGAGGCTTTTAGAAGTTGTGAGCTGTGGGAACCTGGCCTTTTGAGATTGAAGAGGCTCAGAGACTGCATACCAAGGAAGGTGTACTGAGGCCAAATCCCATGCTAGGACCAAAGGAACCAATTCATGGCCAAGAACAGACTGTGGAATTAAGCAGAAGATTCATGATTCAGAGAAATGGATCAATAAGAATGTGAAATAGAAGTGGGTCAATAGGAACATGAAGACAAGAGGTTAGGGAAATTTCCTAGAGTAGTGCCAGGAGTGGAGAAGGCAGAGGCAGAAAAAAGAGGTAGAATAAATGCCAGTTTGGGGCAATTTGCATGCTCGCTGAGCTTCTTGAGTGGTTTGACATGCTTTGTTGTTCAGGGATAAACCCATAATGTAATAGGGGTGTCAGGGATAGAAGGAAACATAGTAATCATTTCATCCAACTTTATTTGTGAATTCCAGCCCTCTTACATTTATGAATGTGGATATTGTGGCCTGGACTGGATGAATAACTGTCACTTTAGTTTGCTAGTGTCAGAGCTGGGATGAACAGCATTAGGGTCTCCCCTCACTTCCGGTCCAGCATTCTTTCTGCTCTGCCACATTGCAAACAAATTATTCCTTTTTCTTTTTTCTATTCTTTTCCTTTTTCTTTCTTTCTTTCTTCTTCTTCTCCTTTTTTTTATGTTTTTGTTTTCACTTGCTTTGTTGGATTGAATTTTAACTCAAGATTGAAGTAGAAGTGACAAAATATTGCACCTAAAGCTTGTCTGAAATTATTTCAGAGGGGTCACAGCAAAACATGTTTGTTTTATGAAGTTTTGTGAAGTTTCAAGGTATATATGTGTGTGGGTTCTCAGCATATGGATTCAAAGCTGTGCAAGAACCTTGAACCTTGGGAGCTGTAGGTGGACAAGATGGGACTAATATGTAAAAAAAAAAAAAAAAAA
>JAQZBX010064247.1:0-16530 GCA_029593785.1 Cabassous unicinctus
TTACAGCTAGAATTCTTTGCCTTCCTTTATTCTCACCCAAGAGGCAAGTTCCAACTGCAGCAGCTGTCACGTTCCTCTTCCTATCAGAAACGCCCTAATTGCCACCTAGTTCAACTCTCAAAGCTCCCAGCACAGGTTGGGGCCCAGGGAAACGTGAAAGGAGCAGAGACTGAGCTTGTTTCAAACGCCCCTAGAATGCCAGGCAGAGGAGGGGAGGCCACAGCCCGGATTTGGCTCTGGACAGCTTTGCTTCCTCCTTGACCTCGTTGACCTTGCCGGGGCCCTTCACTGGGAGCTGGAGGCAGAACGGAGCACAGGAGGCCAGCAGTCCTGTCCAACCACTGGCTTCCCGAGGGGTGCAGGGATGCACCTGGAAGTAGGCCGAGAGCCCCCTGGCCCCATGAACTGCGGTGCCTCTGCAGAGCAGGTGGGCCGGAGGTCAGCAGGGGTTCGCCCTCTGGGGCCAGGTGCAGCCCCATTTCCTTGGCTGGCACGTTCTCACTCCCCATCCTGAACCTTCAAGCCCCTCCCACCTTCTCCCATTTCCCTGCCTCTTCTCTTCCCCCTCAGCTCTTGGTTCCTGCCCTTTCTCCTTCCCTCTGTTTATCTGTGATCTCCTTAGCCTCTACCATCTTGATCTCCCGGCCACTGAGTGCCTGCTGTGTGCCAGGCACTGTAGCCAACCCTGGGGACACAGTGGATCAAGGAAGAGAGATGCCGTGCCTCCATAGCTGACATGGTGGGGAGGTGGTGGGGACAGACCGCCAGAGAGGAAGCCAGGGGATAGGGTAATTTCAGGAGGTGATGGTGCAAAAAAGAAGATAAAATTGGGAAATGGGAAGGAAAGTGATGGTGGGGAGGGGCACACTGTTTTAGCCAGTTTGATCAAGTAAGGAATTTCTGAGAAGGTAACATATAACTTGAGACTTGAATATGGAAAAGGAGGTGGCTGCGTGGTTATTTGGAAAGAGGAATGGTAAGTGCAAAGGTCCTGAGGCAGAAGGAAGCTCGCCGGTGTGGCTAGAGTGCTGTGAGCCTGGAACAGAGATAGATTGAATTGGGAAGATGTAATCCATAGGAAAAGGTTTGGGTTTGGTTCTGGTTGAGTCAGGAAGGTATTGGAGGTTTTTAACTTGGTCAGTGGTAAGATATTATGTCTTAGAAAACTTCTGTCTGTGCAGTGGAAGAAAGATTGCAGAAGGGCAGGAGTGGGGGCTGGAAGATCAGCTGGGAGGTTTTGCAGGCACCCAGAGGTAATGGGGGCTTAGACCATCATGTGGCAGAAGGGGGGGGCTGGGAGAAGGGGCAGACTCAGGATATATTTGGGGGCTGGATTGGATAGAGCAAAGAGATGATGATGCTCGATATCCTTTCCTTCTCTTCTCTCTTCATCCTCCTCCTTTCCTTTTTCTTCTTCTAATCAGCAATAATTGAATGGAGCCATAGTCTAAGAGTAACAAGTTTGCGGTGGGGAGAAATCAAAAGATGCATTTTGGCCAGGGCCACAGCTGGCCCATGACTGAGCCTTGTGAGAAGCAGTAGCGGCGTGCTCTCATGGATTGAGAGGACAGGGTCAAGTCCTCCGGCCCCCAAATGTTGACCTTATTTAAAAACAGAGACTTTGAAAGTGTAAGTAAAGATGGGGCCAGCTTCGATTAGGGTAGGTCCTAATCCAATATGATGGTGCCTCGTAAGAGGGGGTAACTGGATACCGACACAGGGAGCGCGCCCTGGGGCCACGGAGACAGTGAGTGGAGGTAGGGGTCCACAAGCCAAGGAGCGGCGAGCAGCGCCGAGCAGCCCCGGCCACGCCAGCAGCTGGAAGAGCAGGAAGGCGCCTCCCCGCAGGTTTCAGAGGGCGCACGGCCCTGCTGACACCTTGATTTCAGACCTGTGCCCTCCAGAACTGAGAGAGAATACAGTTCTGTTGCTTTGAGCCACCCACTTTGTGGTACTTTGTTATGGCAGACCTTTCCTAGGTAGGAAAAGGGACCTCCTCCACTGAGTGGAAGAGCCCACACCAGATTTCACGGTTTGGCAAACCAAACGTGGGCTGGATTTCAGCCCCATCTCACTTCCGTGGCTGCCTGCCTTTGGGCAGTGCACAAACTGGACAACAGTACACAGTCACCCTGGTTTGGCCCACATTGAGCCTGGCATACCTGCTCGGCATCCAAGTGGACATGTTAATTAGACAGATGAATATACAGGTCTGAATTTCAGGGTGAAATTGAGCCTAGAGATATAAATTTTGGAGTTATAATAGCACGCAGTATTTAAAGTCGTGGGATTGGGTGAGACACCATGGGACATGAGTGTGGGTGAAGAAGTAAAGGAGGCTAAGAATTAACCCTGGGACGCTCACCACTGAGCAGTCAGGAAGAGGAGGCAAGCACAGCAAAGAGAGGTAGAGAGAGCTGGCTCGTCTAGTTCCTGGTGCCCAGCACAGAATCTGCCACTTTGCAGAAAGCCAATAAACGCTGGCGAATGCATGCACAAGCGGACACGTGCCAGCATACTGCACAAACGTCGGCGGCTGCCGAAAGGGCCTGTAAATTCAAACCATCGCCACTGGGCCCTCGCTCCCGAGAGGGGTCTGTGCGAGCTTGTTAAATGCAGACTCCTGGGCCCCACCCCAGCGACGCTGAATCAGGCCTGCATTCGAATGTGAGTCCCAGCGGCTTCCTGGCAGGCAGGGCTTTAAAGCCACAGCATGGGGCTGCGGCTTTTTAACCTCTAGGCTTAATGCTCTTCCCGTCCCTTTGGACACTGATTATAGGGCTTCAGAGGTTTTGCTTGAGCATGTACTACAAGAGCAGGCCCTGGCTAACTGCAAGATTCTTCTAGCAGGGAGAGTTTTAGGAGGGGCTTTGTGTCAAGGACAAACTCTCACGATGTGGCTAGTCGTCTGTTTCACCGGGTGTTTTGTCTGGCTCCAGCCTCCCCTCGGAAGGTCGGCGGTAAGACGGGAAGACCCTCTTGTTGGGAGAGCTGGGCAAGTGGCTCTTTTCACTGGCCAGCCTCCACCTGAAGCAAGTCCGGGTGGCGGTAAGAAGCCACCTGGCAGGGTCCAGGTATTGGGTCAAGCTCAGCGTCAAGCTCAGAGCCAAGCTGGGCCGCCAGGGACAAGGACGGCTGCAGCTCTCGCCCCGCCTTGCTGGCCCACACTCCCAAAGCCCCATGGAATCCGCCCCCTGCCAGCCAGCTTGTCACAGACGGACTGCGGCGGGCTCAGCAGGGGTGTCCAGGATGATTACTGAGGGGACCTGGCAGAGAGGAGTGGAAAACAAGGCCCCTGTTCCAGGGCCGCGCCACGGATGTGATCCCCATGCCGCTTCCCAGCAGAGCTCACACAGGCTGCCACCGCCGGGCGTCTGAGCCCTGCCTCCCAAACAGCCTGACCGCCGTCCCGGGGGGCATCCCCTGGGGGCGACACCCCCATCCCACAGAGCGGCAGGCCCCTCTGGCTGCCGGGCAGATCCACAGAGACTATGGCTTTCTCTGCTCAAGAGCGCAGGAAGTTGCCCTGCTCTCCTCTCTCTCCTCCTCTCCCAGCCCAGCCCTTGACTTCAGTGATTCTTACTCGATTTATTGAGAGGCAGTTTGAAGCAGGGTTCAGGTAAGTCTGAAGCAGAGCTGAGCTGGGATATGATTATTCTGCCCCTTGCGGCTGAAACTTGACTCCGTGACTGGGTAAAGATTCCCGGGAGATGGCCCCTCTGCCATCTTGCCAGCCTGCTTGGAACAGCAGAGAGAGACATAATCCCATTTTCCTAGTATCCAAGGCAGTTGGCTAAAGCAGGACTTTGATAAAGAGGTGAAACATAATCGCAACAAGGGAAAAATTTCTCTAGCTTCAGAAGCGCATCATAAATATATCACATGCAAGTTCCAGCTGCTTCCTTGAGCAAAGTTTTCCACAAAGTGTGGACACATCATCCCAGGTTCAGACCAAGAGGGAATCGTGGCGCCAGCAACTACTGACTTGAGCTGCTGAACGTCCAGCTTGTTGCTTGTCACTCACTCATCTACTGGCAGAACCTCAGTCACTGGCCAAAAACTGCATTCAACTAGTTCTCTAAAGAACAAAGCAAAGATTATTCTGCCCCTTGCTGAAGATGCAGTTCTGATCAGAGCAATAAACATTTTGTCTCTTTACGTTTGAAATTACGCAGCAAGGCGATTTTACGTGGAAGCTGGGCACGGGAGGAGACGGCAGCAGGTGTGGAGGGAGGTGTGGGTGCCGGAGAGGATGCCGGGGTCCCACTGAGTAGCAGCTTGAAGTCTGCCTCCTATAAGCCACGAGACTGGGCAATGAAGGTATCTGTTTGCATCCCAGCTCCTTTAGCTGTGACACGGAAATAGCAATGCCTGCTGCAAAAGCTTGTTGTTTAAATGAGCAAACGTCTTTCAAGCACCTAATTCTCTGCCCGCCGCATCGCTGGTGCCTGTCAACATTAGTTCTATTCATTGGCATCAAAGACTCTGGATGGAAATGTGGGACCGAGATGTTGGATGCGGGTATCACGATGACGTTTTTTTAAACCTATGTATCTCTGCCTCCCCTAACTGCCTCCAGCCTACACATTCCCCTTCCACCTTCACGTCCAGTGTCCTGGAAAATCACGCGGCCACGCACCAATGTCTCTGATGGAAGGATGACTTCTTCAACAATGGGAATTGCCCTCGGAGGAGACATCTGCTGCGCTCCTAAGAGCACGGCATGCGGCCATGTCTTGGCCGTGCATTCCTGTCCCCTGGGTGTGCTCTGGCGTCAGGAGACGACTATGTGAGGTGAGGCGGGAAGGCTGGTGGGTGGGGATTGAGGGGTGGGGGTGGGAAGGGGACCTGAAAGGGAGGCTTGGACATCACGAAATTGCCCTGGGTTTGCTCTCTTGGATGCCAAGCCATTGATTGCAGAGATGATAAACCGATGCTTTTATAGTGGACTCTCTTCCCTCATCCATTATATTTTATAAAGATTTAAAAAAATAATAATCTCAGTAGAAATCCTAAATTTACAATGAGCTAACTTTTTGCCACATGATGATATCTTAAAAAACATCTGTCCACAAGTATTCCTGGACAACAAATTTTAAAGGCACCATTTCTCATTTAATTATACAAGGATTCAAGTATTTCTTCAAAACAATTTTTTAAAGCCTGCAATCCTAACTTTGTTGTCCATCTAAAAAATTTATGAAATGTGGAAGACATTGAAAAAGAGATAAAGAATACCATTTATTCACCCATGTTCACATCATCCAGCTTCATTTTATGAAGTCAAAAACAACAGATATAAAAATATTTTCCAAGAATACATATAGATGGGACAACAATATAGAAAAAGGAAAGCAAGAGAGTAATGAACATGGACTTCAGGGTGGCAGGCATGGGGTGGAATAGGAAGGGCCACAGAGCAGGAGGGTGGTCAAGGGCCTAGCTTTCTTAGAACCGAAGTATTTAAAATTCTGCCTTCAAAATCCCGTGAAGACTTCCCTAGAGGTTGCTCAGTGTGAGAAAATCCTAGATCTCTCCCAAAACACAGGTCTAAGAAGGCACTCAGCATGTTTTTGGGCTGACACTCATCATTTGGTGACTATGCAATTCAGAATCATAAAGCAATAGGCCGACTTTAGGACTAGATGTAGGGAAATGACCCACATTTTCTGTACAGTGGTTTAGGTGCTCTGACACCAGGAAATGCCTAACTAGGCCTGTTCTATTTAGATTACCAAAAAGGGTTAACCAGATCACACAAAAAGCACAAAATAAAGCCCATGTGAGCAGAGCACATGTAAGTTCATGTTATAGATAGTTTCCCCTTCTTTTCAAAGGAAAGGAATTTCCATAAAGGGAGAGTATTTGCTAGCCATCTGGTATCAGACCTATTCAAGATTGCCATAAAAAGATTATTTATAACTCAATAGCTACTCTTGTTTACTCCATAGATTACATCATCATCCTCCCATATTGTTACTTTAAATCAGCGTTTTCCCCACTTTTATTGCATCTATCAACCCTGTGGCTCAGGCAAAAATGCCTTATAAAGAGCAGCCCATAGGTAATAAATAACATGCAATTCCAATCTGCTCCAGGTTTGAGGGTTTACCCTGGCTGGGTCCATCTACCCATGGCCCCGAAGAGAAGCCCCTCTCTCCAGCTCCCTTCGGCATTCTTCCCTCCTGGTAGACAGACCTCACGTTGGCACAGAGCCTTGATAGAGTATGGAATCCCGTACGGAGCTGAGGTGGTAAGAGAACTCTGCACCAGGCCTTAAACAGTGCTGATACAGTGAGTATTGGGTGTTCTTTTGGTTGTCCAACATCCTTCGTACCTTCTTTGGTAATAGCAACCCAATTTGGGATAGGGAGTGCTGAATTACTTCTTTCCTACTGGATTGTTTTCAGAAGACTGCCATGCTTCCCTTCACTTAAGGGATGGTCATTTGACACAAGCTAGACCAATTGAAGTCTTCAAAATTGAGGCGCCCCTCTGGAATTTGAATAAAAAATGTGTGGGGGAAGGCAAGGGATAGAGTGATGAAAAGACAGAAAGCCACTGGAGCTCACTCATTCAATGGTGATGCTTGGGCAAGTCTGTCATAAGCTCCGAAACCCTGCCGAGGTCCTTAGCAACTTTCCACTCCAAATCTGGTTCTCTACCTTTAAGTCTCAGGAGCTCCCTCACTTTCCTCCAGTAAATTCCCTATGGCTGACTTTCTGTTTGCCAGGCTGCTAAGACAAATATGACACAATGGATTGGCTGAACAACAGGAATTTTTGTCTTGAATTTCAGAGGCTGGAAGGTGTGTTTCCTGTGGGGTCAGCAGCGGTCTAGCTGGCCAGCAATCCTTGGGCTCTTTGGCTCTCCCATCACATGGCCATGTCCTCTCCGTACTCTTCCAGGTTCCATTGATTTCCAGCTTCTGGCTCCTCCTGGTGACTTTCTCTCACTATGTCTGAATTTCTTCTGCCTATAAAGGTCTCCAATCATCCGGATTAAGGCCCAACCTCATTCAGTTGGGCCACACCTTAACTAAAAATAGCAGGGTCAAGAGGTCCTATCTACAATGGATTCACACCCACAGAGATGCAAATCAAGACCAAGAACAAATCTAAACAATTCAGTCCACCGCACAAGCTAGAGCTATTGATTGCAATCAAAGAACTGTGGAGGCACCCCGTCCAAACCCTGGGGCTGCCACTCCATGCTGGGCAACCTTGGACAACTCACTCCGTTCAATTAAAAAACAAAGACAATACAACCTGTCCTGAGGAGTTGATCATATAAGGTGGCAAATGTGAAAGTCCCCAATCTGGAGAGATATGTGGAATGAGTCTACACTGCTTGACACTTTTCCTCCTGAGCATCCCCCAAGCTTCTGCTCCTTTAATTGTACATGGAGTCAATTCAGAATATAAAATAAATGCTACCGGCACCGTCGGCATCTGGTGGTCTATATATTATCCCTCCCATAGGAAAACAAATAATCAGTAGAAATATTGCTCCCTCCTTCCTGTAAAGGAATTCTGTGGTGAATTCAGAGGGCTGCCACATAAATTTCCCCATATTGTTGATTTCCTTTCCCTTCCCCACACCTACATTTGAAAAAATGACCGCTGTGATTCATTTAATAGTCGCAGGAAGCCTGTCAAACGCTGACTCTTTGCCCATCTCTTTCATCTCCTGGCAGTTTCAAGGAAGCAACAACAACAAAGGGGCATCTGCCACCACTCCCCCACCCCCAGACTGGCTCAGGAAATTTTCCAGAGCCCGGCTGACTTCATGGGAGCCATGTCAGGACTAGAGAAATGAACGTTCCCGTGAAAACAAAACCAAAATCAAAACAAGTGAGGCTGGCTTGGAACTGGGCTCCATCCAACTCGGAGTCACATTTCCTGCCTATTCTTGTACCTAGCTAGTCACTGGGACAAGTCCTTTTTCTTGTTTTGTTTTTTAAAATGTATTTATTTAGCAATAAATAAATACAATAAATGAGTACTCTATTAGTACTCATTTAAAGACAGAAGCTGAGACTGTGTTCCAGTTACTAAGGCTTTGTTAAAAAGCAGCCTAAGAGGTGGTGGCATAAAATATTCATTTTATTATGCTTGCTTATTATGGAAATTCAGTCAGGGCACAGCAGGATGGCCTGTCTCTGCTCTGCAATGTCTGTGGCCCCCGCTAGAGGTGATTTGAAAGGCTGGGAGAACTCAGACTGCTGGGGCTGAGAGAGCCGGGGCAGGAGGCTGTCCTTCCCAGATCCACACTCAACTCTGCACCACAGCAGGGATGGTAGGAGGGCAGAGCTCAGCTGGGACCGGCAATGGGCACCCAGCATGGCCACCACAGGGAGGGAGGCAGTTCCTGGCCGGCCTTTTATACCCAGCCCTGACATCACTTTGCCTCACTTCCTCTGTGCTCTGTGGAGGAAGCAGATTCAAATGGAGTGGTAGAGACCCCGCCTCTCAAGGAGGAGCATCAAAGCATCTGGGACCACTGGCTGGTGAAGGCAGGAGGAGAAGCCAGAGATACCCAGAAGCAGTCATTTTAAATGTTCGCATGCAGATCAATCACAGGGGTTCCAAATCCAGTTCTCAAAGACTCACCTCAAAGACTGTGTTTCCATCCATCCGCCAAGGAGAACTACAATGGTCTGGAGGGCTGAGGTGCAAGGTCAGCCATGCCCCAGCATGGGAGGTGTCAGAGGACCCAACCCACAGCCCCACTGTATACTTTCTAATGTTGGGGAGACCCCAGTTGGGAGGAATCCAGACGGGGCTGAGCCTAGGCAAAAAGTGAGGTGGGAAATTCTAGTCCTTTTTCTTTTTCCCGACAGCCCCAGGCTGCCATTTGCTGTCATTCTCAACAATCCGTGAACATGGGCTTCGCTTTGTGGTTTGCTTAGCTCGATCTAAACCCTAGCCTGGTCTGCTTGAGCTGTGAGCCCCCATCAATGCACTCATCAGGAAGTGGAGTCTGGTCCTGCCCTGTTCCCTTGAACCTGCCTGGGATTTGCCTTGAGCTCTGACGTGATGCTATGCCAGTCCTTGGACCAGCTTTAAGAACTCTGACATCTTCTGCTTCCTCTCTGGGGGAAGCCAGCAGCCACGGAAGCCTTCCAACCACCCAAGTCACCATGTTGTGAGGAAGCTCAAGCCAGCCATACGAGGAGGGCACCCGAAGGAGAACCGGGAACCAAACTGCTGGGAGATGCCAAGGACCCAGTCACACAACCCCAGCCAGGCCTTCTCAGCCAGCCCCCAGATATTGGGGTCTCCCAGCTGAGGCCCCTGGCATCAGTGGCAGAGGCGAGCTGTTATTCAGATAACCTCAGTGCTCTGTATGAATTCCAGACCCAGGATTTTGAGAAAAGAAGCTAGTTGTTGTTTTACGCCACTGAGTTCTGGTGCTTATGATGCAGTTAGAGACCCAAGGCGGTGGGCTGCGCCTCACTTTGGAACGTGGGAACACTGAGCTTTACCCTGAGCCTGTTGGACGCTCAGCAACCTGTGATGGCATCTGGTTACATACATTTCAAAATACTCAGAGGAAATGGAGACATGATGTGTTCTTAACCTTAACAGCCTCTCTTAAAAGGTACTACCATCAGGAAAGAGGCTGTATAAATAAAACTTTGACAATCAGCAACAGGCTGCCCCTGACGACTGAGGCCTTGGGGCAAGAGCACAGGTGGAGACCCACGTGCCAAAGCCCAAATGCTTAAAGGCTGTAAGGGCAGGTGAACCGCCTACTATATAAAAGGGCTCCATCCTCAGGCTTGAAGACATACCTGCACCACGACCTTGAAGGGCAGGTTCGAATTTCCAGCTTGCAGGCTCTGGAATCCCACCCTCGAATTCCGGCCTTTGCGCCACAGCCTGCCCCCTTTCTCCTCTGGCCGGCAGCCCCTTTCCGTGCTCCTGGGGGCTTCATTCACACACACACGGGGGGCCGCCAGGCACCCAGGCCAAGCTCCACCCCCATCACCAGGGATGTGGTCCAGGAGGGGGAGGGCTGGTCCTCTCGCCCCAGGGGAGGGACAACCCTGGCGGGGGCCCGAGTGCAGCCTTCTGAGGCCCTCCTGCCAAGGCCTCAGGTGGCATGGATGAGACAAGCCCGGGGGAGTGGTGCAGTGGGGGCTGCACAGTGACACTCAGAGCAGCCCAGGAAAGGGGACGAGCGGGAAGAAGACATTCGCCAAGGGGCAGTGAGAACTGGTACTAAGGCTGGGGGGTCTGCGGAGCTGCGGCTTGTGAAAGCACCAGGGACTCTTGAGCCGTGTCCCAGCGAGAAGTGCACAGAACAGAACGGGCCGTGGTGTGAGCTACTCGCCCACTCCCCAAGGCTCCCATGGGAAAAGTAGCACAGCTCCGAGAAAATTAAAACCGAAGAAAGCAAGAGGCTCACGAGGGAGCGCCAGGCTTTACACCCACACTTGTATTTGGCGGGGAATCTGAAAACGCCCTCATCGTGTTTTTCCTCAGTAGTTAGGGACACGCAGACGAGGCGGTCTTGTCAGCAGGGCCGCTTGTACCCAGGGGATCGCTGTCCACCTGGAAGGTCCTCCATGGTGCCATTTGGGCTCCTCATTTTTATCAACAACTTGAATCAGAAAGTCAAAGGCATCCTTATCGCTTTACAGCTGACGTGAAGCTGGCACGGAGTAGAAGAATCAAGATGGGGAGAATCTGGACAGGCTAACAGTGAGCTGCTCAACTGAAATGGAATTGGGATTAATTACATACCAGCTGCACACGTTTGGGGTAGGGAAGTCCTGGCTTAGTAGGAATCCATGTGAAGAAACCTGGGGAGCTTTCAGGGAATTGTGAATACCATTTGATCCCACAGCAGAGTAAAAGGTTAACAGGGCCTTAGAAGGAATTGGAGAAACACAGCAAATGAATGAATGAAGGCAGTAGCAGCTCTGCTGTGTCTGCCGGTCATACCACTTCTGGAGGCCTGGGCCTCGAGCTTTGGCTGCATATTTTAAGGAGCACATTAATTACTGGACCAGGTCCAGATCGGGTCCAGAGGGAGGCGGCTCAGACGCCTATGACTCTGGGAATCACATCAGTTAGAACTGGTTGCAGTTCAAGATTTTGAATCTGAAAGGAGAAGGTTTGTCTTGTAGGAGACTTGCTATGTGTCTTCTAATATTTGAGGCCCTATCATGGGGAAGAAGTGATAGATTTATTCTATGGAGCTCTAGCTGGCAAGATTAGGATGAATGGATGGAAATTACAGGAAGGCTTTCAACTCAAACAGGGGAGAATTTTTGAAAATTAATTAATACCTTCTATAGTAGTTAGCTTCCCATCCCTGGATGTGTCTGCCCAGGAATATTGCAGAGAAGGTTTTTGAATCCAGCAAGATACTCCAACTGAACCCTGTGGAGGATCCCTAATGTGGAAATTTCGAAAAGTGGGGCAGGCTGCAAAGCTCATCAAATTATACTACGGAGGCAGCTGTCTACTGCCCCTACAGTAACGAAAGGATGGCTCGAGGCCCAGACTTAGATTACTTTTCCTCTTTATTTTGGAAGGTTTGTAATAAATCAATAGATTTGTTACCCCCGAATGAAGTTCTGGCTTTTCATATTGGCAACAACATTCTCTCATTTGACGGTAATGCCATTGGAATAAAGTTAATTCATTTTCCATATGGTCAGGTGTGCAGGCCCCACGATCCTATTCATTTTTCCTGGATTGTGGCTCTTGGTATGTTTCAACATCTGCACTGCTCGAGGTCTCCTATTTACAGGTGATGAGAGGGTGAGATGGCCCAGGGGTTGACTCCTTGTACTCATTCGCCTATAAATCCCACAGCAGCTATAAAAACTGGTTATTTTCTAAAAATTGTACCTCTATTATTTTTCATATCCATAATGTGGCACCTGCAAAGATATATCTGTGCTGACCTTGTAAAAGTTTGACTTGGCTTTTCTTTTCATTGCAAAGAGCACATTTGATGAAAATCAGATGGAGTTTGAGGTCATAAGGGGTAGTTTGCCAAAGTAGTTGTACTTAAGGGATGGGAAAATAACAACAATCGATGCACATGTCCTCAGGCTAAGACTCTAGTTATTGTGAAATGGACACTTTCTGAGGCAACAGTTTAAAATGTAAATTTGCATAAACTTACAGAGAGCTCTTGGGTGTTTGGGGTCTGTGGGGGTGGATAAGAAAAGTCCCAAATGCTCACGAGGCTGACTTTCCTGAGAGCAAAATTCATTTTCCCCAGTGGATCCAGGAAATAGAGGCTCCAGCCAGTTCTCTAGGGCATCAGAACAGTCAGCAGATCCGACTCAGGCTGATACCAGCTGCCAACCCGAGATGTAGCCCATCTCGTTAGCAGATCAAGATGAAGGGGCGCTTGGCAACGAGATGAATTATGAATGCTTTTACTTTTTCAGCCCCTCCCAACCCCTTTTCTTTGCATTAAAAAATGTCTTTTCAATGTTTTAAAAATTTTCTAACAGTCTGCAAATAGAAGCAACCTCATGGACGCCATGGATAATTGTTTCACCTCATTGATGAACTATTGATAGAGTCTAAGGGGGACATATCATACTTGATCTTCCCCAAAGAGACCCCAAGAATTTACCCTATGGCTTAAGGGATACCCTTGCCCCCACCCCCTTTTTCCTAGATACTTAGATGAAGAGGAGAAAGCCACATACAGTGTGTGTTGCCTTTGGAAGCTGTCATCATGGACATGGAAGGTGGCGTCATGGGAATCGCCTGCTCCCTTAGGTGCAGACTGGCTTTGGGCAGACACAGGGTGTGCATATGTGTGCCCCTGGGAAGGCCAGGTGGGGCCATTTGGAGACGGGGCAGCTCTCCTGGCAGTGCAAACTGAGCAAATACAAGGCTTCTTGGCTCCAAAATTATACAGATTCTGAATCGAGCACTAAAAGGGACTTCAGAAATGATCTTGCTGCATGTCAAAATCTGCTGGGGAACTTAAAAAAAAAATTAAACTAAAGAAACAACCTTTCAATGCCAGGACCTTAACCAAACCACTGGATTAAGAGTTTCTCAGGGTGAGGCCCAGGCATTTGCAAGTTTTAAGCTACCCAGGTAATTCCGATGTACATTAGGGTCAAAGAACACTGACCCTCTCTCCATCTTACATGTAAGAAAGCAGAGATCTTAGAGATTGCACGGTTTTCTTAAGGTTACACATCTGACTCAGATCAGAAGTGTAGGAGGGCTCCTTGGGTCTGGCTTTTAAAATTCCAATAACCCAGAAGGGGAGAACGTGTTGGTGTCATCAGCTTTTCCGTAATTCCACATCTCCTGCTTTTGTCGTGTCAACACCCCACTCCAATCCTCCTGGGCTTCTGTGCCCTCCAAGTTCCTCCTTGCCTTTTGCCCCTTAGCTTTTTTTTGGGGGTGGGGGTGGGGAGGCACTGGGAACTGAACCCCAGACCTCCCATGTGAGAAGCAGGCGCTCAACCACTTGAGCCACCTCTGCTCCAGCTCCTCAGCTTTGAGGAAAAGACCCAGCATGCTCACTGTGATTCCTGTGTAATTCCTCATCATGACTCCATGTGATTCCCTTCCCTGGATATATGCATTGGAACATTTTTCAATTTACAATCACTTCATGCTTCTGGAATTTCAGTTTTCTCACCTGAAAATGGGATTTGGATTCAAGAATACAATCGTCCCCAGGGAATTGTAGGTCTTAGCTAAGGGCAGAGCAGGAATCCCGTTATGAGGAGCAGACCCCTGGGAATCCTTGAAGTCTAACTGTCACCGCTTGGCTGCATTTTGCCGTGGATGGCCGTGGAGTGGGTTCTGTCTGTAGCACGGATCGAGCACCTCCTCTGTGCCATCGAGTAAAACCACACGCAGGCCCTGTCCTCGGGGCCTCGTCCTGCTCTGCCTGCTCTTGAGACCAAAATAGGCTCTTCCAAGCTTCTTCAGGAATCCTGGGACTAGCGTGAGCCACCTGAATAGCAAACATGGATTGAAATTTTTTTTTCCCTAGAAGAGAAAATAAAAAAAGTGGTCATGTTTGGGCTAAAGAGAAAGGAAATTTAGAAAATGTGTACAGGGTTATGTGTGAATTGTTTTTATTCAATTTGATAACTTTGAATTTTTCTATAAGCATGTAATATTTTTCTCATTAGAGAACACAAATGAATATTTCTAAAGGGCAGACCAAGTCCTGGAGGTTGTGGCTCCAGCTGTCTGGTGTGTCTGACGCCAGCCAGGCTAGAGATGTTAACATTTCACACAGGAATCCACTTCTTGAACTGAAGCGTGCCTCCTTAAAGTACAACTGCTCTTGGAAAGGGGGCTCGTTAAGCCTTCTTAAGCATTTATGCCTCCATCTGGTGGAGTCTGTAAGACCCCACCTTGGAAGCACTTTTGGTAACTTGTTTTGGGGGGTGGGATAGGGCAAATCGCCTGGTGCTGACAGCAAGGATGGGGGCTCTAGGGTGGCTGGGCTCTGCCACTGGCTGCTGGCTTGTTGACGTCTTCTCAACATCCTAGATGAGTTCTGAGAACGTCTGCAGCCTTTGGAAACTGGCTTGCTCATGGTAGGAGGAAGCTGAGTGAAGGATTTACTCCCATCAGCCCACTTTCCCCAGGAAGATGGAGGGAGCCTGTTGATTTCCAGGTAAAAGAAGTTAGGGAAATGATGGGTATAGCTTTCTTCCTCTCTGCATGTCAATATAAAGTGATTACAATTAGAAATACCCGAGAAAAGGAAGTAGGGACATATGGTGAAAGAGCAGGCACTGGGGGTTATCTTTGTGCATAAGGAGCTCACGCAACAGATATTTATTGAGACTGCACTTGAGACACGTATCCATGATCAGATGATTCCTTCCTCAGAGAGCTTACATTTCAGTGCAGGGGAGCAGATGATAAACAACAAGTATAACAGAGAAGAAAATTGTAACGGAATCATAAAAGGCACTGCGTGCTAAGAAAAAGCAAAGGGTAAGGAGACCAGCAAGATGGGAACAAATCCCTTTTTGGCCCCAGGGGAAGAAGTTTGCCCCCTGGGCCTCCTTTGCCCTTCCTTGGAGGGGAGTGAGACACAGCCGGAGAAGGACTGGTCTGCCTTTGGAGGAGGGCACACTCCTCCCCGGGGGCCAGCGGGGGAGCTAGCAGGGGAGGATGCAGGTGTCCAGATCAGGAGCTTAATTCTCAGGGGCTGGTGAGCCCAGAGAAAGGCTCCCCCCTTCCTCTCGAGCTGGATGACCTAATAAGGCTTCTTGCATTTGCCTCTCAGAATCTGGTCTGAGAGAGGACTCCCTGTTCTCCTTGGCAGCCAGGCAAGGTCCGCAGCGTTTAGGATTTCTCAGCACCACCGGGCGTTCCAGCCAGAGGTGCCATGTGACCCTCCTCCGCGCAGGGCGGGCGGCAGAGGAGGGCGCGGGGAAGGGAGCTATCCATGTCAGTCCCTGGCCCCGGACTCTCAGCTGAGACACGGCAGGGAGACGCGGCCCAGAAAGGACGCAGGGGCTTGAGCTGTATGTGAACAATTTTTCCAAAGTGGCTCAGGCTAAGGAGGAGGGTCTTTGAGAAAGCAAAGGAAATGAAGGCCTGTTGAAAGGGGGTCGTTCGGGGATGGAAGGCCCCTCGATAGTGCTTTTGTTGTCTCTGGAACATTTATTCATTTGGAAGCTCACGGGGCGCCGGCAGCCCTGCGGGGACTCCAAGGTGCATGTCTTGCCTTTTGCCTCTCTGGAGTCAATAGGGGAGTGGGGACTCCTCCAGCTGGGCAGAGGAAAGCGGCTGGTGCGTTTCCTATTTCTTTCAGGCTCTTAGCAGACTGACCCTGGACGGAGCTTCTAGAGCACTCAGTCAAACCTCTTGTTTACAGAGAGGAAGCTGAGGCTTCACTTCCGTCCAAAGGCGGTCCCGTCTCTCACTGGACTTCTGGGGTGTAATTTTTGCAAGGCTTGTCTCTGATCCGCCTCCCACAAATAAAAGAATGGAACAGAAGTTTGTTTCTTTTTGTCTTTTCTTGTTTTTGCCGTAAAATAGCTCCCTTTAATCTCCATTTTGAGGACAGACGTTTCACTGAGAGATGGGAAATCAAAACCAGCGAGTGGCAACGTTGCCTGTCAGGTACCTTTATGCAGAGTGGGAGGGGGCCCCCGGCCCTGGGGGGCTTTCATGTCAAAGCCGTCTTTATCATAAGCTGCCTGTGTACTGAAGAGCCAGGTGGAGCCCTGGCAGGCGCCCACGGCCTGAAGCCTTCTGACCGGGCCAGGCATTCTTTGGTGCACGTGTCCCAGGCAGGTGTGGCTCTCAGCCTGTGCGCTGGGGCGGGTCTGGACAGGTGAGGGCTCGAGAGCGCGGGACTCCTACCTGAGGAGATGGGCGCCGGCCCAGCTGGCTCCTTAACTGCTCTGGGACCTAGACCTGGCCCTCTCAGGCCCTTTGTTTACACCAGTGAAATGAGGGAAGCTGCTGGTTAGAGCCCAGACATCCCAGAGAAGCCAGGGCCCGGGCCAGAAGGAAGGTCAAGACATTCCACGCTGACTTTACCCACAGC